>CM076579.1:657448343-657744983 GCA_034641835.2 Pinus albicaulis | reverse complement strand
CAAATGTTGTTTAGCATTGGGTGTTCCTGATCAGGAATCCCACCTCTTCCCTTTGAGTAGCTCTTGCGAGAGTTTTTATTTCATATTCCACTATCTGGCTCGAGGCCAAGCTTCTTCTTCCATCTTCAATGCAGATCCTATTGAGGGTTTGGTTGTCTTTGAAAGCTGCAGCAAGTGGAGGATAGATCTACTCAAATCTAGGCCATTTCAGTGCTCCTTTTCAGTCAATAGGGGAATTTTGAGGTCTAAAATGGGCCTCCTAAGGAAATTATGAAATAATAGTGGAAATAATAAAATAAGATTTGATTACATCATGAAATTTTAGAGGGAAAAAAGAAAAAAACTACTTTTTTAACTCATATTTTCAACTTATCTCCCAATGTTTTTACTCAAATTTCAAGCGGGAGTACTCTTTAGATGAAAAATTTAATTCCTCATCTAAGGAGTACCCATGTTGCATACTTTCGATGGGTCCTGCTACATGAAAAATGAGAAATAAATTAAAAACGTGATTGTAATCACATTTTTTTATGCATTTCTCATTTTTCATATAGTAGGGTCCATCAAAAGTATGCAACATGGGTACTCCTTGGATGAGGAACTAAATTTTTCATCCAACGAGTACTTCCGCTCGAAATTTGAGTAAACACTTTGTGAGATAAGTTGAAAATACGAGTTGAAAAAATAGTTTTATTATTTTATTATTTTTTAATCTTTTAACCCTTTTACTTAAAAAATGGTGAATCATCCCCCATGGTTGACATCATCATCTTGAATCCTATTGGTTCTTATAAAGTTTATTTTTTTTGTACATTTTTCTTAGGAGGCCCATTTTAGACCTCAAAATTCCCCTAATGGGAGAAGTCTTCTATTCCATTGGAAACAGAGTATTGAACATCTTGAGCACTAGTTTCAGATCTTGGCATGTGGCCAAACATATCTTAAACCCTACAGCGCAGTATTGCTTCCAGATCTACATTTTTCTGTAGGTGTTGTTGCGGGGTCCCTTTGGCATATCTTTTGGAGGAGTGATTTTCATGTGTTGGGGATCTGCCCTTCACCTCTTGAGATCCATTGAAGGGATCATTATATTGTATATATAATATCAGATCTGAATATTCCTGAATATCTAAAGATTTCTGCAGATCTGCAGCTTTAGATCTTAACCTTGTACTTCATGTATTGTTGAAACTCCAAGGGGATTTTGAAGAAGATACTTTCTAGTGTATGGATCTGATATGGATCTAACTTTTCATGCACAGATCTGCTCTAGATCTGAAGTGTAATATACAGGTGTTGTAGTCAATAAAATAACGATGTCAAGCCTTTTTCAGTTTATATATGTGATTGCAACACCTCCTTTTGAGGATTTTCTTCCATTGGAGACTTATATTTCCTGTTGTACATCTTATGGGCCATCTTATGCATATCTTTTGCTGTTGTAAATGTTAAAGAAGGGTCTCCATATTGGCCTCCTTCTCTTACTTTGATGATCGGCATTATTTTTCCTGCACATCTTTTACATATTGTTGCAGTGCTTATTTTGGGATATTACGCAGGGGTACAAAAATAACAATAAGGGGGCTACACTAACAACCATAAGGGACTACACTAGTAATATAGAGACCTAACATGCCCTTGTCCTTCAAAAAGGTGTTGTCCTCAATGCTTGAGTAGCTCTAGGTGCTGCTGTATAAAATTCTCATCCTCCCATGTAGAATCTTCAATGGGTAAGTTCTTCCACTTGATGAGATACTTTGAAATTGATCGATTTCGTAGCTGTCATGTTCTTGTTTCCATGACTGCTTCAGGTTCCATTATGATTTTTCCTTCCTCATCAAGTTCTGGCAATATTGTTTGAACTGGAATTTTTTCACCTATAACCTTCTTTAAGCATGAAACATGGAAAACTAGATGCACTCGCGAAGAAGCAAGAAGCTCCAATTTGTATGCCATAGTACCAAAATTTTGCTCCTTCTTAGCTTGCTTAAGGGAAATTTGTTTGTATGTTTTTATCCCTTAAAATACCCAGTCTCCTACATCAAAAATTATCTTGTTGCGATGTTGATTTGTCTATTTTTTCATTCGATTTTGTGCCAAATTTAGGTTATCCTTTAAGAGTTGGAGAACTTCTTGTTGATGCTCAATGTGATCTTCCACTACTTGAACCTTAGAATTTTCTCTCAAAGATGATATGATGGACGGTGGATGATATCCATAAAGTTTCATAAATAGGGTCATTTTTGCTGCAGTATGGAAGGAAGTGTTATACCACCATTTAGCGAGAGGTAACCACTTGACCCATTGTGTTTGTTTATCAGATACAAAACAACGAAGATATCCTTCCAATTATTTATTCACTATCTCAGTTTGACCATCATACTAAGGATGATAAGATGAGCTATGAGCTAGTTAAGTACCCAAACAAGAAAATAATTTCGTCCAAAAATTTTCAGTAAAAATGGGATCTCTGTCACTTACAATAATCTTTGGGTATCCATGTAGCTTTTGAATTATTTCCATAAATGTAGTAGCAACTTTACTTGCTTTAAATGGATGAGATAATGCACAAAAGTGTGAATACTTGGTAGTTCTATCAACTACCACCATGATGACACTCTTTCCTTCAGACTTAGGTAAACCTGTGATAAAATCCATTGAAATCTCCTCCCAACGTTGACTTGGAATGGATAAAGGTTGTAGAATACTTGGGGTCTTAATTGTCTCAGCTTTGTTTTTCTAGCAAACCAAACATTCTACCACAAGATTTTGAATATCAGATTTAAGGCCATCCCAAAAAAATTATTTCTTCACCCTATAGTAAGTTTTTAAAAATCCTAAGTGTCCTCTTAAAGGAGAAGTGTGGAATTCTAAAATATTATTTTGTTTTATTTGGGAATTATTACAAAGATATAAGCGATATGTGTACCATAAGGAATCATTTTTCCAACTAAATGTATCAAATACACTAAGATCTTTCTGCAACTTTTGAATGAGTTTCCACACTTCTTCATCCTTCTTCCATTCATCCCTTGCTTCAGTAATCCAATCTGGTTGGATAATAGAAATGGCACAAAGCAATGCTTCCACCTCTTCATTCTTTCTTGAGAATGCATCTGCAACAACATTTAGGTTCCCTTTTTTGTAGATGATTTCAAAGTCATAGCCCAACATATTTGTGACCCATTTTTGCTGCTCTTCTGAAGATAGTCTTTATTCCAAAAAGTGTTTAAGACTATCATGATCAGTCTTTTCCTTGAAGAGTCTTCCCATCAGGTAAGATCGCCATTTCTTTAGTGCATGTAGTATTGTTAACATTTCCTTCTCATAAATAGCTTTATGTAAATACTTTCCTTTGATTGGAGGACTTTTAAAAGTAATGGGTCTTCCTTCTTGCATTAAAATAGCACCAATTCCATTTCCTGAGGCATCACATTCCACAATAAAGGTTTTTGTGAAGTATAGCGTAGCTAAGACTGGTGTTAGGCACATTGCCTTTTTAAGATGTTCAAACGCCTTAGTTGCTTGAGGAGTCCATGAAAATGCATCTTTCTTCAATAATGTTGTTAGAGGTCTTGCTAATCTCCCATAATTCTTAACAAAGTTGTGAGAATACCCTGTTAACCTGAGAAATCCTCGCAACTGCTTTATGGTTGTGCGGACTTTCCATTCCGTAATGGCTTTAATTTTGTTAGGGTCTACCTTAACACCATCGTGAGATACAATATGACCCAGTTATTCCACCTCTTGTACTCCAAAGAAACATTTGGATGTTTTTGCATATAATTGTTTATCCTCCAATAGTTTTAGCACCATGTCAACATGTTGAACATGATCCTTCCAAGACCTATTGTAGATTAGTATATCACCAAAAAATACTAGCACAAATTTTCTAAGGAAGGATTTGAAAAAGGAATTCATCAACCCTTGAAATGCGGAAGGTGCATTGGTAAGGCCAAAAAGCATGACCAAAAATTCATAATGACCCTCATGAGTTCGAAATGATGTTTTCGGAATATCTTCAGTCTTCATTCTAATTTGATGATATCTTGAACGAAGATCAAACTTGGTAAAATAAATTGCTCCATGTAATTCATACAATAATTCATCAATCACAGGAATGGGAAATTTATCTTTAATATTGAGCTTATTGAGCTCCCTATAATCCGAACACATGTGACATGATCCATCCTTCTTGTGCACCAATACTACTTGAGCAGAGAAAGAACTTTGACTAGGTTGAATTATACCAGCCTCTAACATTTCTGCAATTATACGTTCAATTTCGCTCTTTTGGACATAAGGACATCTATAAGGCCTGATGTTTGGAGGGACATTTCCTGGAATGAAATGAATATCATTATCATGATCGTGAATAGGTGGGAGTCCTTTGGGAGTTTAAAACACCTTGGAATGACTGTCCAATACTTTTTGGAGATCTAGAGAAATAGATGATTTTGATGTTGGAACTTCTAGTGAGGATAATTGTGCAATTACACCTCGTTGTTCTTTCTTCAGAAGATTTGTCATGAAATTAGAGCTTATTATCTTTCCTGGATTCCCTGCGATGCCCCGTAATTCGACTTCATTTCCTTCCGTAAAACATTTCAAGAAAATTTCTTGAAAATTAAAAGCTACCGTCACCAAAGATTTTAACCATTGTACTCCTAGTACAACTTCAGCACCTCCCATTGGAATGGAAAGCATTGGACTATTCAATACATATTCCCCCATGGTTAGCTTGATATTATGGCATTTTCTAGAGAAATGTGTAGTTCCTCCATTTGCAACCATCACTTGACATTTGGTGCTGGGTATAGGAAACAATTCAACTCCTTAGCTACCTTACAATGAATAAAATTATTGGTACTACCCGAATCAATCAACACTATTACCTTTTTCTTCTTGATATGTCCTTCTATCTTGAGAGTTTGAGGAGTGGTAATTCTTGCCAATGCATTACACGATATGGTCGGACTCATTTATTCTTCTTCTAAGGTTGGTTCTTGGTGTATATCCTCTCCTTTTGAAGTTTCTTGATAATTTTCTTCCTCCTCTTCACAATCTATGTAAAATAATTTCTTCTCATCACACTTATGACCTTTAGTGTATTTTCTATCACAACTGTAGAAAATCCCTTTTGCTTTTTTTTCTTCCAATTGTTATGGTGTCAACCTTGTAAGTTGTGGAAGTCTAGGAGTAGCAACACTTCCATCTTTATAGTTGTGAGTGGTAGGCTTCCTTGTCGCAATCACTTTGCATTCAATTTTTCTTGCCAACTTGAATGCCTTCTCCAATGAATCAGGTTCCCAAACATGAACCTCATGTTGGATGTTATCCTTTAAAGTCCTTATGAAGACATCAATCCTGTGTTCCTATGGAATATCAGTTACCCTTATATTCAATTTTTGGAAGTCCTCAATGTGCTCCACCGCTGAACCCTTTTGTTTGAGATTTATCAATTGGCTAAAAAAGGTGTTGCTCTTTGTATCCTCATAATGTGTTATCATTTCCTCCGTAAAAATTGACCAAGTGACAATTTTTTTATAGGAGCAAATCCATCAATACCATACAAATGTATTTTGTTCTAAATATAAAGTTGCAATCCATATCTTTTGTGTGTTTTTCACATTATCGAGATCAAAATATTTCTCCATCTGTAGTATCCATGTTACGGGATCCTTGCCATTAAACCTCCTCATATCGATCTTTGGAATATGGTGGGTCTTCCATCCAAAATTAAAGTTTATGAAATCATGATTAACATTTATTTTTTTCTCATCATGAGTTTCCTCTACTATATTTTTTCCATTAGGAAAAATTTCTTATATCAACTTTGTCAAACCTTCCATTTCTGATTTTAGATCATTCTTCGTGTTTTTCGTTTTTTCATCGATCTTAGCTTCCATGTCTTCCATGCCAGCTTCCATGCCATCCATTCCATTCTTCAAACCATCCATCTTAGCTTCCATGCCTTTCTTCAAATCATTCATCTTAGCTTCCACGCCTTTCTTCAAAACTTCCATTTCATTTTTTGCTGCTCTTTGCAAGAGCAAAATTTGGTGCATTTGCTCTTGTAATTTTGATATGTCATGTTTCATTTCTTCCTTTTCATGGATCATAGTAGATCCTTCTAAGGGCTTAATGGGTCTTGAATTATTTTTAGTGGGGAATTTTAGAACCCAATACTGATATATATTCTACAATATTCCCTTGGAATCAATTCAAACTGATTCTTCAAACAAGACTCATGCAATTCGTAAAAAAGAAATAAAAAATACACAGTTTTTTTCTTGCTTTTGAGGAGCTCAATATTGAAACCAAATTATCTTTGTGATTTAGGATCTTCAATATCTGAAATTAGGTCATGTAGTTTCCCTTTGAATCTTCTTTCAAAGACCATAGGTCTGACCTGATTTTGATTCTTCAAGGCAAAGTTATGCCCAATCTCCCACAATGACCTAATTATGGACTGGTTCAGTAGAGCAAAATTGTATGGTGTGCCATGTGTCATTGTTTCCTCCTTCAGCTCTAAAATTTATACTCATGAAACTAAATTTCGTGTACTTGTGGGCACTCTTTACATAATTCCAATCTGATGCTCAGAGAGAGAGAGTTATGATGATTTTCCCAAGGTCACCTCTTTTAGATGAATTCTGGGAGCCTGAAAAAACCCTAACTTCCACATATCATATCTCCAAAAATATTTTGAACCAAGATCTAAAATTTTTACACGAAGTTCCTGAGGATTTCGGTTTCGCGGAATAAAAATTTCAGCTTATGTACCTTCGTAGAAATAAATTTATAGGGAAAATTTCATGATGGCCTGTTTTAGATGAAATTCAGGAGCCTGAAAAAAACCCTGACTTCCACAGATCATATCTCCACAAATATTGCGAACCAAGATCTGAAATTTTTACAAGAAGTTCCTTGTGAATTCAGCTTCGCCTGCTAAAAATTTCAGCTTTTGAATCTTCATAAACAAATTTATAGTGAAAATTCCACGATGACCTATTTGGAGCATTGAAACCCTAGAATCCAAAGCTCTTATACCAAATGTTATGAAACCAGCTCCAAAAATAGAATAAAAGAGAGAACAATGCCTTAGAAATAGGCCACTTCGAGGGGGAAACCTCCTTTGCATTACATAAATTAACAATTCTTGGATGATACAAATTAAAAAACCTCCTTCTATATATAGGAGTCCAAGGGGTCACAATATAATCCTAGCCGACCTAACAATATTAATGTAAGGGAACAATAATAATAATATTAGGGTTATAGGGGTACAAAAATAACAATAAGGGGGCTACACTAACAAAACTAAGGGAATACACTAGTAATATAGAGAACTAACACAACCTTCAACCATTGATTCCACCTCACCAGCATACATCACTAACCATCACCAGATCGGTCTCTACCGAGGTTTTCTAGGTCCCCAAAGCGTTTGTTCCAACCAAGGCTCCAAGACTAGTAACTCAACCCACAACTACTATCAGGCTCCAGAGTGTTTTTCCAACCAAGGCTTTAGGACTAGTTACTCAACCCAAGTTGTTTGAGGGCTCCAGAGCATTTTTCCAACCAAGTCTCAAGGAACTAATAACTCAACCCACAACTAAAGGAACATGAGAACCAATGAGAAAAAAAAAAGGAAAGAAACCCACAACACCATGGCTATCCAGGAAATGGAAACGCTTGGAAAAACCATTTTCAACCCAGGAAATCCTCCATTCCATTAACATATCATAACCAATAAATTACATGCATGTACCATGCTTTAAAAAACTAGCAAGGAAACCATGCATGCAACTCAATGTGTGAAAATAAATCCAGCTATAGTCATTGATACTTATTTCCTCTTAAGCTTTCTTTCCTTTCCTTTGCCTTCTTGATCCAAATCCCAAGTATGTCACACTCCTCCAAGAGTGCTCCAAGAAAATCTAAGTGTCCAAGAGTATGAGAGAGAGAATACAAGAGAGATTCGCCATAGAACTGAAAAAAGGTTACCAACTGATCCTCAGAAGCCTTTTTATCAATGAGGCCTATATTTTCTTCATTTTCCATTATTTTCCTTCATTTTACTCCTCACATGCAACCTGTCACCTTTCACCTACGTTTTCTCCTATTTTCCTTTATTTTCATAAATAAAATGCTAATAATGCCTCTTTTCCTTTCCAGAGCCTTTTCTGTTGCCTTTTCCAATTTCCTTTAGCTATAATAAACCGAAGTAACACCCACTAGGATGTTTTTACCACCATTCAGCTTGGAATATGTGTCCCATGAACATGTTCTTATATGTTTTACATGGATTTTTAACCAGGATTGTTACATATGCCATGATCGTTTTCATTTTGACTTATTTCCATATGATCGCATTTCCTTATAAGGCTGTAATTGTGGCCATAAAAAAACTAACCTTATTTTCCTTTAATTCTCATGCTATAGGAAGTTTCCCTCTTATAGGGGAAACTCTACACCATTAACACCATGTCGGGGTTGGACTGCTTAAGGACTCCTCACTTATGGGAACCTTTTCTCTCCCTCCTCCTTTGTTCACCAACAGCTCACCTTTGGTTGCTTATATCAATATGATATCATCTTCTACTATTCCATTTGATCCATGGATAGTACAATATGAAACTAACATCGATAGTTTTTGCAGCCGAATGTCGCTTAGCCTCATCTAGCTTAATTATGAAGCCATATATTCAGCTTGTACGGCTTGTTATAATTCCTTCTCTTCAATCAATTATGTCGATCATTCATTGGATTATGACACACCTTCTAATATTTTCTCTCGCACATTCCCTACTGATGAGAGAATCATGGAGATCATGATTCCAAACGATGCGTCGTGGGACGATCAACACCATCATTCCTCCTTACCATATTTTCTTGAGGATAATCTCAATGACTTGTATCTACCCAACATTGTCAAGTTTTCTACGATTTCTATTTATATTCACAAATTCAATTCTGAAAATAACCTCTCAAATATCGAAGATATGATACCACTTGATATCTATATTAAAACAGGTATTTATAGATTTGAGATTTCTGGGATTGTTGGCTTGTTGTGATAGATTTACCAGATTTATCCCATTAATTTTGATTTATATATCAACGTTTCAAACCCACAACTGAGGTTCATCATCATGATATAGAAGTATGATGATGAACCTCAATTGTGGGTTCGAAAGCAAAAATGGGTATTGTCAAAAATATACACATTGGTACATCTTGTTCTAAAGATGAGATTAAGACCTATAAAGCCCTATTTTAGGAGTTTAGAGGTTTCTTGCCCTGGACTTATGAATAAATGTTAGGTATCGACCCAAATAAAGTGGTGCATGAGATTAAAATGTATCCTGATAGTAAATCATTCTAATATCCCCTTCATCTAGTCCATCCTACGAAGGTTGTCGCGATCAAAGTTGAGGTTGAAAAACTTCTCCGTGTTGGTTTCAATGACCCTGTTCCTTTGACCGATTGGGTGTCAAATACCATTCCTATCATGAATAAATAGGGGATGATCTGCGTATGTGTCAATTATTGGGATGTAAATCACACTTATCCAAAGGACAATTACCCAAACATGTTTATAAATAATATTGTTGATGGTTGTGTCGGTTGTTATATATATTAATTCATGGATGGTTTCTCCATATATAATCAAATCAAGTCTCTCCCAGTGAATCAACCTAAAATTGCATTTATCTGTCCCTTGGGTACTTTTTGTTACCGAAAACTCCCTTTTGGTTTAAGCAATGTTGGGGCTACATTTCAATAAGCCATGGACTACAATTTCCATGACATTAAACATATCATGCATCCTTATTTAGATGATATCCCTACTCATTCTAAACATCATATAGATCACCCAATGCATCTTAGGGCCATTTTACTATGGTGTAGACACTATAATATTCAACTTAGTCCTCACAAATGTGTGTTTTCCATTAGTTCCAGTCAACTTCTTGGTTTTTTCATTTAAAAACATGGAATTTGTATCGATCCTTTGAAATTTCAGTCAATCTTCAATTTGCCTACACCTTTTTCCCTCGTTTAGCTTCAATGACTCTAAGGGAAGGCTATTTTTTTGTGGATATTTGTCCCTAATTATGCTGATTTGACCAAAGGATTCACTCACCTGATTAAGAAATGGGTTCCCTTCTATTGGGACAATGTTGCTCAAAAAGTTTTTGATGCCCTGTCATATGTACTGGTTTTGGCATCTCTATTATATCCCCCTGATTACTAGTACAACTATTTATTGTATCTTGATGCTGACGTTACTACTATAAAAATGGTATTGGTCCAGAAAGATGATCTAGGGACTGAACATCCCATCTATTATTTGATTCTAAATATCCATGATATTGTAATCAAGTATAACCACATATAAATGTTAGATTTGGTGTTCGTTCAAGCTATCTAAGGGTTTCGTCATTATATATTTCTCAAGAAAACTACGTTTGATTCAGATTGAAACCCTATGATATATATTTTGTCATGTAAATTGATGGGGTGGATATTCTAAATGGATTGTTATCCTGCATGAGTTTGATTTGCAAATCATCAAATCCAAATCAAATAAATTCTTAGTTTTTGTTGAGCTAATATGCAACCATCCCTTTTCTAATTCTAAATCGATGTCTAAGGATTCCATTCTAGATGATTCATTGTTTCTAATATCGTCATCTGACCCATGGTATGGGGAAATTCTTCTATATCTCAAGACCCATACTTTCCTGTTCGATACCTCTCTCTCCAAGTAGCGACGTATTCGATACCAAGCCAAAAATTACATCGTCGTCGGTGACACCCTTTACCGTCGTGGTATTGATACAGTTTTCCAAAGGTGCCTCACATATGAGGAGGCCGAGAAAGTCCTTAATGAATGCCACTCGGGGGCATGTGGTGAACATTGTTCTGGTTATGTTATTACATAGAAGACCCTACATTTTGGTTACTTTTGGCCAACCATATTTCATGATTTTAGTCTCGTTATCCAAAAGTTTCATGATTGTTATGTAGAATTACGAATTACGGATAAATCATTCTTCCCTAGACAGATGATAATCTAGAAAAACAAGTCAAAGACTTTACAACTATCTTTCCTAACTGTAAACAGACACACAAAATGGAATAAGCAACCTACTTGGGATCCAAGCGCTTCCAAAGTCTCCTTCTGTCGCTTTTGTTGTAGCTTCAAATTCCAGCCGGTTGTGCAAAATACGTCCTGCAATAATGAACACTAAACAGCAAGAGATAGCAATAATATAGGTGTCTATTCAAGTTATTTAGCTAAATCAATAAAGCATAAACCATATGCATCAACTAATAAATCATGATATTGAACATCAAAGCTTATACAGATGCATATAGGGAAAAATAAGCAGTAATATTTATTAATGATAGAAGGCGAGGTTACAACCCAGTGATTGATTTAGTGTCACCATCTCCAGTAGCATCCCAGCCTCATCACAATGCAGATATCTCCAGCAACATGTCACTCAAATCAATCTCCTTAATAGAAATTCCACCAGCATTTCTCTACACAAATTCTTCCTCATCAAACACTAAGATCTCTGCTCAATTTATAGAGGAGCTGAAGGTATTTTCACAATCAATGACTTTCCAATAATAAGCAAGACATGTTCCCAATCTTGTAGATTTCAAATGGACACATGGATTTGAAGTTTGACATATGTGAACTCTTCTAGAAGGCACTGGCCAAGTGGAGATTCTGGAACAATGAGAATTTCGCTCCCAATGTGACAAACACACTTATGAATGTCAGGAAGTGCTTTGCATAGCAGCCTTGCATAGGGCTACCTGCATATGAAACGCACTTATTCCCTTAAGAGGCAGCGTTGATGAGCTCTCATATGATATATTATAAACTTCAAACTTTGGAAACCTTTGCAGATGAAAGTCTTTGATTGACTTGTCTTGTTCTTTGTCTTAAGGCATGTATCTATTGAAATGTTAGGGGATGATAGACCCTATATATTGGTCCTAGAGATGATGTCTAGTTAACTAGGCCATTGGGAATGATGCCCAAATTGACCTATAACAATTTCCCCTTAAAGAATGAAGTCGAAATAATAACAACAGTATTTTGATTGATATGCTTTACACTGTGATAGGTTAGAGATGAAGCGGAGTGGCGACCTGCATCAAACTTACAATACATTACATCATGATATTTCCTCTTGTTCATAATCGCTGAGGGTAGGCATTCCCATTTTTAGCACGTAAAAAATCTAATAACATGTACATAATTCAAAAAGTCGTCTACATTGGAATTTTGCCCAATACAGACATGCCTACAGATATAGGCCCATGTTCGGATGACGATCTGTATGTAAGGTCACCATACAGATGATGTGTACAACAATCCTGAAATCACAACCCATATGGATGAAACTAGATCCGGGGTCTTCTTGTCTCGTTCACTCGATCATTCGAGTACAAGTCTAACCATGCGAATATATGATTTTTCGTCGAACATGGAAATAAATCGTTTGATTACCAGCCAATGATGTGAGTTGTTAACAAATGTGAGATAACCAACATTGATGTCAATGGCCCTCTAGGTACTACAGTACATTTCATAAGGTGTGAATAGATGATTTGATGTTGAACGCTAAACAAAATCTTTCGGTCAAAAGTCCGGAAGCCAAGATCTTGTCAATGCTGTAAAAAGCTTCATGGTACTGGAATCTGATGTTTCTAAGTGAACTTCCTGGATAATGATTTGTTGTCGACAGGAAGTCACCTTATTTCAAAACAGGATTTATTGATTTCAGAGACAAGGGTATGACTTGATATAGCAATATTCAAGGATGATGGTCATGAGAATGAAGGTTTATGAGTATTGTAGAAGGATGAGTTATTCACTGGATGACTTCTCTTGAACATATCAGCGACATTGTGATGAGTTGGTAGCATTGACCCAAAACTGAAGTGAAGGTATGATGAACCATAGGTATGAATGAACTGTCAAGATGATTACCCAACCCAAACAGTGAGAGGCATGGAGTGAAGGAAGTGTCATGTTCAAGAGCGACTTACTATCATAAAGAATTTTGCTCACTTTTCCCAAATTTTCCCCGATCATTTTTCAACTAGTACCTCTTTATTTTTTAACAAGCTTGAGGAGGATAACATTTGCTTGATCTATAATTCAACCCTTCGGGCAAATAAAGTATCGCTATTTAATAATTTAATGATTCTAGTGATGAATGAAACTTGATTCTTGCCATGATCAACAAGCCCATTGCTATTTTATGTTTTAACAAGCTTAACGATAGTGATAGCTCGGTCCTTTTTCATATTTAGAGAGTTTGAAAAAGAGGATGAAAGAAAACTCCATAAGTACTTTTTCGTAAAGTTGTTGCTCAGATCCAAAAAAGTGTAAAATAATATTTGAGAGAACCTCTTTGGTCATGTTTAACCAAGGTATTCATTTTTCATAAATAATCTATCTCAATCCGGAAAAGGGTTAAACTTATCCTGAGTAGATATCAATTAATTTACTTTTACGAGCTCGAAAATTCAAGTGCTCGGCAAGCTTTTCACATTATCGGAGTCTGAAAAGAGCTGAAATAAGACTCCAAGGGTTCCTTTTTTGTTGTTATCAAAGCTCGAAAAAGAGATAAAAGTGCGCTTCAAATCCTTTTTTTTTTAACAAAGCTCGAAAAATAAGGAGAAAAAGTATGCTTTGTGGTCAAATCATTCTTGAAATAAATTTGCACGACTAATATGTTCATCAGTTGTAAGACCCGTTCAGAATGACATCAAATGGATTAAAAATACATGTTTCATGATAAAAAACATAATAAAACTATAGTCATATTAATAAATTCAATTTGCAAATACTTAAATGACTATTAGAAGTAGTTTCACTATTCATTTTTACCATTCCATAGTTAACATTTGCATTTTTGGAGCTCTGAACCTCATTTTGCCCCCGAACTTCAGCTACTAATTGTGATCGTTTATGTGGAAAATTTTCATTTTTTTTTTATCCAGGTTAGTGATATAAACCTCCTCTTTCCTTTAGTGTTCATTTCATTTCCAATTTCTACAAATTTTCATGGTTTTAAGGCCCCTAAGGTAAATCTGCCCAAAAAGAGGGCAACGCACCCCTGAATGTCGAATCTTGTGTTGCACAGCAAGTACAGTGAAGGTTACTTTTATACACAACACATTGTCTCTTGTTAGGGAGTGCATTGGGCACAATCTAGTTTTTTGTTTCTTAGATTATGCCCAAATTTTGCCTAGTTTTTTGTAATGAATGGAATCTAATGGATCTTATGGTTGTATTTCAGGTTTCCATCATATTACAATGACGATTACATGGAGGAAAAGAGAACATGAATAATAGGATATGATTGCCTTAAATGATCCAGGTACAGTAGGAGCCCTAAGAGATTGTGGACTTCTTAAGTACTTCAAATTCTCAGGGATGAGGCAACAAATAGAACTATTGGAGTTCTTAGTTCGAGCATGGGATCCAACTATTGAGGCATTTAATATTAAGAACCAAGTGGTTCCCATAAAAATCGAGGATGTATACTTTCTTACAAGTTTTTCGAGGAGAGGCTTGTCTATTTCGCTCTCAGGGTTTATTGTTGGAGGAGAAATAGTGAGAGATTATGTTTTGCAACATTGTTATCCAGGGGCAGAGCCAAGAAAATATGGAAAGATAAAAATTTGAGATGTTAGATATTTTCCATTGAGAACTATCCTTTTCATGATCGCAAAACTTGTTGGCACCATTACACTACATGTAGCGAATAGATCGTATATGCAATACACGCTAGAGTGTATGGAGCCAACAGTCTTCAACTATTCTGAAGTTGTTCTTTCTCAGATAAAGGAACAACTGAATAAAGCTAAGGGAGGAAGGAAGAATAATTTCAGTTATGGTTTTATCCTTATATCCTTCTCTTTGGAACGGATTCCACTGATGCAACCACAACACGTGACACTGGATGTGTCTAATCCTAGAGATCCGTGGATGCAAAGATGGGTGGAACTCATGGGTAGGCATGCAGACCAATCTACCATTGTGTTCTCAACTATGTTCTTCATCTGGTTTTGGCGACAGATTTTCGCCATCGATGAGTATGCATACGCAGGCATTGATTTCCGAGGAGATCCAGATTTAGCATTACCAGAGGGCGCTCAGTGGGGTGCAATAGGTAAGAATGTTTTGACCATGTTTTTTATTTTCCTAAGGTTTATACAATTTTTTTTGTATTTTGATGTTTTCCCAAGACTAAACCAAATGTTTGATGTAATTTATATTTTGATCGTGTTAAACTAGTAGTGGAACCAAAGCGCGAAGCAAATGTACCGACAGAGAGGGTTGTCGGGACAGCAATCCTTCAAGATCTTGATAAGGATGAGACTATGGCTGAGCTTCAGCAGCACATAGAGGGTTTGATTTTCGGGATTCCGGATTTTCGGATCGAAGAGCTACCCATGCGACTGCAGTGACACACTATTGGGGTTCCTAACCGTTGGATGCGATTACTTCATAGGATAGCTAGATCTATAGCATGTTACCACGAGCATCACTAGTTTAATTGGGACATTTTGCATACATTTTGAGGTCACATGACCAATGTGTCTTGGGCACAATTTTTTGTAAAAACCTATAACTATCTATCTATATGATTTCAGTGTTTTCCTATGTTTATTGTGCAATCCTATTCAATGATGTGAATGTTTTCTTTACATATGTTGCAAATTTCTCTCTACAACTTGATTAGCTAATGAATCAAACAATGTGTTCAAATTTCTGGAAATGTGTTGATATTGAATAAAATCAAAGTATCTTTCCAAAAGTCGAACTCTAAGGAACAATTTATGCAATGTTGGATTTCTAAAAGTATAAACACTAGTAAGTTGTAATACCACAAGTTGTGAGTCTAACCTTATGATGATACAGTTAATACCAAATGAAATGGCATTAGAAGGAAGTTCGATCAACACGCTATACTCAGCGATATTGTTCGTTGATCTACCAATACAAATCCCTTTAAAACACACTAACTCATCGTTCGGAGCGAAAATGGCCCACGCTGCAGAGGATAGATTCTGCGTACTACAACTAGCACCATCAGCATATCCAATAAAGGGTTTGAAAGATTCAGACATCTACGATGAAATGTAAATCAGATTACTAATGTCAAGAAAACTCTAAAAACAAATTAAGATAGTGAATGAAAATCAATAGCATATATATACAATATAATACAAAAAATTACTACGCTCGTGATTAAGCATAGTAACATTTCAAATACAACCCATTTCTAGGTTGCGCCAACGGAATTCCATCGTAATCAACCAACTCATAGGCACCCTTAGCAAGAACTCTTTTGACAATATAGGAGCCATGCCATAATGGCTCAAACTTTCTCATACCTATTACATCATCTTCTTTATCGTAAAGAAGGACCAAGTCGCCCTCTGAGAAAATGCGAGGCTGGACATTTTTTTCGTATTGTGCCTTTATATGTCTTTGTTGACAGGAAAATCTGTCCGGCCAACAGCAGGGGATCTCCCCGGTAAAAGGTCCCAACTAGAGACGCACCTCTTCTTCTAAGGTGTCAGGTAACAAGTCGATTGCGAGTTTTAATGACGGTATTTCACATTGGATTGGTAACATAGCTTCGAAACCATACACTAATTGAAAAGGAGTAAATCCAGTTGTGTTTCTCACCGAGGTTTGATATGCCCACAAGGCGGAGTACAGGATCAAATCCCAATTTCTTTTACAAACTCCTATCATTCATTGAAGCATACATTTAGGAATATTTTTGATAGCTTCAACTTGTCCATTTGATTGTGGATAATAAGGAGTAGAATTATCATGTGACAATCCTAACTTGGCAGTTAATTCAGCAATCATGTGATTGTGAAAATTCTTCCCATGATCTATAACTATAGCCTGTGGGACCCCAAACCGTGAAAAACATGATTAAAGAAAAATAATGCAATTTTCTGTCCTATGTTGTTGAATGTAGGCATTGCTTTGGCCCATTTGGTAAAATAGTTGACTGCTACAATAATATAACCATGACCCCCAGATGAACGAGGGTTACAGGTCATGAAGTCAATACTCCATTTCGAAAATGGTCCCACAGAGACAACAAGATGCATTGGCGTTGGCGGTTTGCGGATTTTACGATCAAAAATCTGGCACACATGACAACTTCTGACCGTGAGGATGCAGTCTCGAAAATAGTAGGCCAAAAGTAACCAGCGCAGAGTATCTTCTACGCGGTAGCATAACCAGATAAATGTCCACCACAAGCCCCAGCATGACAATCATTTAACACTTTTTCGGCCTCCTCATGAGTGAGGCACCTCCTTAAAATGGTATCAACACCACGACGATAAAGTGTATCACCGATGATTAGATAATCTTTGCCTTGGTATCAAATATGTCACCATTTAGAGCGAGATGTATTAGGTCGAAAAGTTTTAGTTTGGAGATAAATGATGAAATCCCCATACCAAGGATTAGATGATCCGATCAGAAATAGAGACTCATCAGGAATTGATGGTTCTGATGTAGTTGCAATACTATCAGAGGGAAGGTCACAAAGAAGCTTAGCCAAAACTAAAGACTTCTTTGACTTGGATTTAATGAATTCCAAATCAAATTCCTACAAAATGACAATCCATTTTGAATATTTTCCCCCTAGAAATTGACGTGATAAGATATAATTCATGGGGTTGCAATCTGAAATGTTAGTGGTTTTTCAGAGCAGGATATAATGGAAAAATATTTGGACAGCTTGAAAGCTTGGACAGCTGCCAAGGCAAGATTTTCTACATATGAATACTTAACTTTCATATCATTGAGATTACGACTCAAATAATAGATCGGATGTTCAATTCCATTTTCTACTTGCATCAATACCATAGCAATGGTCATTTCGGTTGCGGCAATATATAGGAAATAATCATTTTGATAATTAGGGGGATACATTAATGACGTTCGGACAAGAGTGTCCTTGATAGCATCAAAAGAAGTTTGTGCAACTTGGTCCCAATGGAAGGGAACCCCTTTTTTCAATAGTCGAGTAAATCCTTTAACCATTACGGCGTAGTTTTGAATGAACCTTCTTAGGAAGTTAGCCTTTCCTTGAAGTTTTTGTATCTGAAGTAAGTTTGATGGCACGGGAAAATCAAGAATGGCCTGAACCTTCAATGGGTCGATTCGAATTCCTTCTTTTGAGACTACGAATCCAATAAAATGACCAGAACCAACACAAAACACACATTTATGTGGATTGAGGTGTATTTTGTAGTGTCGGCAGTGTAAGAAAATGGCTCTCAAGTGCATCGGGTGATCAGTCCGATTTCGTGAATGCGTTGGTAAATCATCTAGATACGGTTTTGTTACACCATTTTTTGGTCATCTAACCTATTATCATTAGATGGACCCAAGTACACCATGTAAGACCAATTTTACCCTAAGTAAAATTGCTTTCACTATGTTAAATAACTTAATAAAAGACATTTATTAGGTTGTTTATGGTCTAAATAGAAAACCCCAAGGGGAAATATTAAACAAATCTACATTTGTTTGGTTTTCCTCATGGAATAATAAATTAAATAGTAATTTAATTATTATTCCTGGTCATATTTAACCCAAAACAAGGAAATTAATTAGATAAATCCTTATTTATCTTATTATTTTCTAGGAATAATTATTTAAACCTTATTTAAAATAATATTCCTTGTTAAATTTGACTAAATCATTTATAAATAATTAAATAAATCATTATTTAATTAATTATCATTCAACCACTTCCTTAAAATGATAAATAAATCATTTATTTATTTATTATTTACAACTAAAGGGATTTGACCCAAGTCAAATTCCTTTCCCCTCCAACAAATATAATAAATAATTCCATAAAAGGTGGATCTAGATTTGGTTAATATTATTTTAATCATGCACCAAGATCTAGAATGACCTAATATATTTTTATAAATAGAAGGGTTTTTCCTACCATTCATCACCTTTTGTTGCCTCTTAGATCACTCTGGATCTATACTCTTGGTCTGACCTTGAGCCATTATCATTGTCATATTTTCTATTATTTGCTTTGTGAGCTCCCTTTGAGTTCTATGTTTGTCTGGGTTTTCTACACCAACAAGAGATAAAAATTCTAGATCTGAAGTGTTGAGGACTTCCAAGAACCCATCCCATTGAGGAGAATTGGAAACACCTTTCTTGTTTTCCTCCCAGGTGCCATTAATATAAAATTCTTCAAAAAATATTGTTCTTGTCTTGTCTATTGGATGCATGGAGAAAAACCTTATTTTTACTGCTTAATGTCTTTTTATGCATAGATCTGGATTTTTGCAGCATTTGTCTTGATCAACTAACTGTAGATTTGAAGATATTAGCAGCCATCTTTTGCTAGTAGGGTTGTTTGTTATGCATAGCTAAAAAGGTATTTTTTCGTACACTTACACTAAGGATTCATCCTAACGGGTTTAACAATGTGCTTGATGTCATTGAAAGCATAGTCCATTACTCTCTGAAAATTTGTCCCAGCATTCTTTAAACCAAATGGTAGTTTCCTATAAGCGAATGCGCCCCAGGGACAGATGAAATTTTTCTTATGTTGATCCTCTGGGTAGATATTGATTTGATTATAGCAGAAAATCCATCCATGAACGAAAATATTTCACATCCAGCACAATCGTCAATAATCTGGTCGATAAAGGGAGTAGGATAGTTGTCTTTTGGACAAGAAATATTGGCATCCCAATAATCAACACACACTCTAATGGTTCCTTTCTTTTTCATGACAAGAACGATATTGGAAACCCACTCAGTTAGTGGAATAGGGTATATGAAACCAGCATGCAAAATTTTTTCAACCTCTTCTTTGATGGTAGTAGCTTTCTTTGGATGAATAGGATGAAGTCGTTGACACACTGGTTTGACATCAGGATACATATTAATAGTGTGTTCAACTATAGTTGTATCTATGCCTGGAATTTCCTCGTAAGACCAAGCAAATACATCACAGAATTCATGAAATAGAGAGCGATATGATTCAATTTATGATGGAGAAAAAGATACACCAACATGAATATTTTCTACAACGCCAGGTTTGGTCAAAATATTGAAAGAAATGGTTTCTTCAATATTTGACAGATTTCGCTCGGAATCGATTACATTAATGTGTAAATTATTCGAAAAGAAATTTTTGATGGATGGGTGACATAGTTCACTAAGATAATTTTCTTCATAATTAGGAAGATGGGAACGATGATGATAATATTCCCATGGTTCTCCTTCTGACATCATGGCTTCCAAAATATTCTCATCTATCAAGAACATTGAGGAAAAAGGATCAGATGGAGTACCAAAATCTAAGGAACGATCAACCCAAACACTCGGCGACGGTGATTTTGGATTTTTCGCCCAAGCCAAATAGATTGATTTCTATGCCAGCTCAATAGGGCTGGGCGGTAGAAACTCATCCAACGTAGTAATTTCAGAATCACCCGCACTCTTCCTTAACCCAAATAGAGTGGAAGAGATCATGTAGCAGGTCTTTATACTTTCAATTTCTGCTGACGTCGAAAGTAGCGGTAATGCAAAGGTTCCCATTAAAGTGGAATCCTTTAAGAGTCCTACACCAATGTTCTGGAGTTCTAGTTGGGGTATGTGAACGAACGGAATGCTTCCAGTTACCTGCGAAGCAAAGGCAAAGAAGGATAGTTGATTAATGAATATGACAGTACCTTTATGTGGAAAGGAAATCATTCTACAATATGTAGAAACAATTGCATTCATTGCATATACCCATGGCCTTCCAAGTAAAATATTATAGTCAAGGGGTCCGTCAACAACCTCAACATCAATATTCATTGATTTTCCCCCTAGTTCAACATAAAGGTTATTAATAATACCACAAGGTTTATATGTATGTCCATCAAATTCCTTCAACGTCGTTGATTATTGTGATAAGCACAGCGAGCCAAGTGACTTCCAACAATTTAAAGACATAATGCATGTAGATGCTCCCTCATCAATAATAGTGTGATGAACAAGGTGATTGAGAACATTTACTTGTATGGAGAATGCCAATTCTGTTGGTAGTTGTGGCACATAGCCCGTATGATTAAAGATGACAAGATTAGAATCAATTGGATCAATTCCACCAATAGTCGACAATAAAGCTTGTTTTTGGGAGGGAAAATTTTGTAATACATCAAGAGTAGACATAGTTGAAGGGGATTGAGCCAAATCTTCAACTATATTATAGTTTTTTGTAGCTCTTGCTCGAGGATTATATGTCGATTTGTGAATTACTCCCTCTAGTGGCTTGATTGTCAATTCAGGAATAGCAGTAGGCGGTATTGATTCCGTAAACGGGTTCGTTGTCGAGGTAGTAGGTTGATCAGTGGCCTGACTACCATAATATTTATTACGTGTTGACACCAAAATATCTATTGAAGGTTTTCTGACAGATAACATTAACACTTGGGAACTAGGAGCTGGATCTGTAGCAACCATGTTTGTGTCTGGATTTGGAAATGGGTCTGTCAACATAGCTGACGCATGGGAAGTCTTGATGATTTTTGAGACTTCAGCGTGGTGAGGAAAATCCCTAAAAAAGTGTTCCTCATTACAGATTATGCATGGATAATGAGGTTTCCTAGATCCAGACGATTGATCAGATGATCTTTCCTGTGGGTTAGAAGTTTGCTTTTTCTTAGATTTCCCTTTTTTCTTACTTCCGAGTTGCTTGTCACTTTTTCCTTTGTAAAATTACATGGCACTAATTTCAGAAGTAGGAGGAGGTTCAGATGTTGTAGTGTGATGTGTGCTTGCAGTGCCAATCAAGCCGTCTCTAGCATGAGAGTCCTTTAATTGAGGAGGAACAATAAAATTAGATCTTGATGCATTAGGAATTTTTTCATAGAGTGTGCCAGACTGAGTGTAAATAAAGTCTAAATATTGGGCACAAGCAATAACTTGCTCTTCTGTGACGATTCCACACTTAGCCACATCCTCATTTATAGATGGTAACAGGGGCTTAATGAACCATTCAGCAAGGAGTTGATCCAGAACAAATTTCTTAACCATTCTACGAAGATGTCGCCACTCATGAATATGATCAGAGATGTGAGTAGCATTAGTCTGTTTGAAATTGGTCAAGAGTTCCATTCCAGTTTCATATTTGATGGGTAACTAGAAATGAGTCAAAAAGACAGTAGCTAGGGCAGTGAAATTATCAAAAGAAGCTCTAGGTAATTTAATTTACCACTTTGCAGCCGGACTTGTGAGCTTACACTGGAAAAGATGTAGTCGAACAGAATCATCATTCAAGGAATTTGATGAACACCATAAATGATAAGTCATAACATGAGTCGACGAATCTTCTCTAGGATTTCCATTAAACTTAGGAATATCTGAGGGTAATTTATGAGGTATCATCGGCCACCAAGGAGCATATTTAATTGGATCATTAGTTAGCTGATTTAAATCTAGTAACTCTAAAGTTGCAAAAAAGGGAAATTGTCAATTAAGGTCAGGTTGAGCATATCCAGGGTAAGATGGAATTGCTTAAGCAACATGCCTTTGAGCACCAGCATAATGAATCTACTGTTGGTAACCCAGATAGGGGTTGTTTTGAAAAGCAAACACTTGAGGATTCTGTTGACCAAAACCTGGATATGATACTTGTTGAAATGAAGTTTGAGGCATTTGCACCTGTGGCTAGCAAGGGGTCTGTCCACCAATGTTATAACCAAATTAGGATAACTTGGATTCGTTTGATAGGTATAACCAGGTTGCGATTGTGACATCCCATAAAATGGTAAACCAGCTTGTGAATAAATGATTCTGGATACAGGATGTTGTAAATTAACTGAAGGATTTGGATTCTCTGGACCCAACATTTTATGATATTGAGTTGAAGGACCCATTTGATAAGGTTGTAAAACATTTTGATTTTGTAACAGGGGTAAAGATGTACTGACAAGTGGAAATGATGTGGGTATAACAGGTTGAACTGGTTGATATGAGTGTACAATTGTTTTGTGGTTGGACAGGTAGAGTGGGTTGCCATTGACAAACATTCATTTCGACATTAGGTTGACCAAAAAGTGACGGAGTACTATCATATTGGGTGACCAAAGGTTTCCCCCCAGCATGAGGAGGATAATAAGACAGAAAATATTTCTCTCCAAATGTTGGGAGTCCAGTTGATATGGTACTTGAAGGAATAGACCTAGAAGGACCAGCTTGATATTGCCCTGAAGATGTGTATAAAGAATCAAGTCATTCAGTACTCACAATATGATTATCAGTTAAAATAGCGGATGATGACATTGTTAAATTCCATGGATTTGAAGATGCACCAGAGAAAATGCCAGATAATGATTTGTAAAATGTTGGGACCAAAGGGCCACCGTGAAAATATGACTCTGGTGAAGTTGTAAACATTGACGGGGTAGCTAGGGCAGGAGCTGACATAATTGGAACAGATGGCCCAACCAAAGATGTTGGTTCAGGCATGGTTACTTGACCAAATGTATACCCTTTTGAATCGATGGGAGTTTGAAAAGGAATAGGATCATCAAAAGTAGATGGTTTCGATTGAGGAAAAGACTCGTACAGGTAAATGTCCTCCCAAAAATGGGTTGGAGTTAAAGGTGTCTCGTCTTGTGGGATTTCTTCAATCGCAATTAAACCAGGGGAAAATATTTCACCGTCAGGCCCAAAGTATATTTCAGGTGGTTGACTGTGTGATATGGAAGATTCAATAGCTACAGAAATTTGTGGTATGAACAAGGTAGGAACAACTTCAGGATTCAGATGTTCTGGCAAAGAAGAGATAGGATCTGGATCAATTTCTGGTTGAACAACGTCAGGTCGAGGAGGAATGGTCTCATTGATTGGATGGATTGTGACCATGGGTAGCTGTGAAGACTCCGTTTCGACAACAGTAGATGAATCGGGATGTGTAGAAATGACTTGAGCTAACTCTGGTTTATGGAAAGATGATCTTTTACAAGGGGTACGAATTGTACTTGATTTGGCAGATCGTGATCCCCTTCGCCTACCAAAAGAAACTTCTAGTGGTAAAGGTGGTTTTAACGGTATTCTACGCGAACAACGAGGGAAAGGATTTATTTCTTCCACGATTACTGATTTATTTTAACCAAAAGCAAATAAGCAAAATAAAAGGTTAATGCTAGGCAAAAGGGTTTACCAAGAAACTGTGAACTGTAGAATACCTCCTGGCGAACAAAGAAGTACGGGCAGGCAATCTCCCCAAATGTTGTGTTCGGTGTATCACAATTTACAAGGAAACTGACTCGGTTCATTATGGATGGATAGCACCTAAAATTTGTCCTCCCAAATATACCCGAAGTTACATGGAGGCCCAAGTCCGTATTAGCGTTGTCTGATGCGAAACCGCACAGTGAGAGAACCTCTTTATACTTATCGTACTATAACACCGCCCGATATACCCAAAATTACATGGATGAGCTACGATATACTTACATATGTGGAGTGAGGTATCACACTCAGAATGTATCATAGACAAGTTAACGACAATTTCTATGTTTTACAACGTTGGAACACATCTCTAGCCTATACCTTCTAAATGTTATCGTTATGGTTCCAATGCTTTGTTAGGTAAATTGATATTAATTTTATGTTGATCTTGTTTAAAAATTTTCCTTTCAAAGGTTCACAGTGATGATGTATTGGAAAATTCCTAAAATGCAACTAAGAATGATAAGCAATTTTTCACTTTTAGTTTTTCAATGAAAATCTTAGCTACAAGAGGGAAAGAGCAAACAATTTGCGAGAAAACAAATCAAAGAACACAAACTAAATGCAGATTTCCTAATTGTTCCTTTTGCAAAACACACAAACCACTACATGCAAATGCATATTTTTATTTTCATTTCCATTAATGTTATGAATGCAAAAATGAAACTAATTGCACTAAATCAACAAAATCAAATGCCTTTTACTTTGAGAAATGAGGAATACAAACAACAATTTCTCTTTTGAAGGAAAAATGAGGAATGAAACAATAATTTCTCCTATTAGGAAACGAAGAATTTACGACAATTTCCTTTTTCAAAAGCAAATGGATCTAATGCGATAATAAAAATACTTTGAAATTAGCTTGCCAATGATAAAGAAAAATGCTTTAAACAAACATTGAACAAGTTTTCTTTCAAAGGAGGAAGAGGTAGATGAATTCACTGGTCAATATGAGGCTCAGGCTTTTCAAAACACAGCAGCAAACAAACTAAAACAAACTACAGAGACAAATTCAAGGGAATTTGGATGGTTTCAGGAGGCACCACAGTCTCTAAAGAGAGACAGTGCTTTGCAACGCAGGCCTGAAAGGGAGGCAATGCTATGCAAAAAACTGTGTCCTATCCAAGAGTGCGTTGGGTGTAGTGTATAAAGAAAAACACAGCTGTTTAACACACTTATTTTGTAAATTTGGATCTTAAAAAGCCTAATATTTGTGAGTAACAACTACTGGGTGAATAAACAGAGAAAATCAGAGGCTAAAACACCTAGGATAAAGAGTAATTTCCCCAGTGGAGTCGCCAATTTGTTATGCGAAATTATGAATTACAGATAAATCATTCTTCCCTGGACAGGTGCTAATCTAGAACAACAGGTCAAAGACTTTACAACTATCTTTCCTAACTGTAAATAGACACACAGAATGAAATAAGGAACCTACTTGGAATCCAAGCGCTTCCAAAGTCTCCTTTTGTCGCTTTTGTTGTAGCTTCAAATTCCAGCCAGTTGTGAAAAATATTTCCTACAAGAATGAACACTAAAAAACAAGAGATAGCAATAATATAGATGTCTATTCAAGTTATTTAGCCAAATCAATAAATCATAAACCATATACATCAACTAAGAAATCATGATATTGAAAATCAAAGCTTATACAGATGCATATAGGGAAAAATAAGCAGTAATCTTTATTGATGATAGAAGGGGAGGTTACAACCCAGTGATTGATTTAGTGTCACCATCTCCAGCAGCATCCCAGCATCATCACAATGCAGATATCTCTAGCAATCTGTCACTCAAATCAATCTCCTCAATGGAAATTCCACTAGCATTTCTCTACACAAATTCTTCCTCATCAAACACTAAGATCTCTGCTCAATTTATAGAGGAGCTGAAGGTAGTTTCACAATCAATGAATTTCCAGTAATAGGCAAGACATGTTCCCAATTATGTAGATGTCAAATGGACACATGGATTCGAAGTTTGACACATGTGAACTCTTCTAGAAGGCACTGGCCAAGTCAAGATTCCAGAACAATGATAATTTCGCTCCCAACGTGACCAACGCACCTATGAATGTCGGGAAGTGCTTTATAGAGCAGCCTTGCATAGGGCTACCTGCATATGCAACGTACTTAGTCCCTTTAGAGGCAATGTTGATGAGCTCTCATATGATATATTATAAACTTAAAACTTTGGAAACATTTGCAGATGAAAGTCTTTGATTGATTTGTCTTGTTCTTTGTCTTAGGGCATGTAGCAACTGAAATGTTAGGGGATGATATACCCTATAAATTGGTCCTGGAGATGATGTCCAATTAACCAGGTCATTGGGAATTATGCCCAAATTGATCTATAACAATGCTTTCCATATTTATGATCATAAGACATGTGCTCCTCCCGCTCCATTTCATCCTGTTATTGTCATAGTTCCTTTTGAAAACAGGGGTATCGATTTCATGAAATGTAACCCTCACTCGGTCGGGGAGCATGGCTATATCATCATTGCAGTAGATTATTTTAATAAATGGGACAAGGTGATGTCTACATTTAAAAATACTCGTGAAGCGGTTGCATATTTTTTCTTCAATCATTGCCATCACACGGTTTGGTTTTTCGCAAGCCATATTCATGGATCATGGAAAGCACTTTCACAATCACATGATGACTAAATTCATTTCCGAGCTAGGAATTTCTCATGAAAGTTACACTCCTTAATACCCTCGGGCTAATGGGAAGGTTGAGGCCATTAAAAAAATTCTCAAAACAATGCTTCAGCGTATGATAGGGGTCCATAAATCAAACTGGAATTTTATTTTTTATGCTTCCATGTGGACATATCAAACCTCTGTTAGGACTGCTACTAGATTCATGCATTTCAAATTGATCTATGGTCTGGAAGTAATCCTTCCAATTGAATTTGAGATTCCATCACTGAAAATGGCTATAGAACTTCTTCTTTCCACATCCGTATTATAGGAACGTCTCTTACATTTGACCCGTTTAGATGATACTCGACGAGATGTTGCCATGGATAATGTAGCCTATCAGAAATGTATCAAGGCACAATATGATAAAAGTGTCAAGCGTCGTGTCTTCTTGGAATGAGACCTTATCCTTATATACGATCAAGAGTCTGAAAAATTAGGATCAGGGAAGTTCCAACCTATATGGATAGGTCCATATATTTTCAAGCGTGTTCTTGCTAAAGGGGCCTATGAGCTAGTCGATTTTGATGGATTTCAACTAGCGCAACCTAGAAATGGGTTGTACCTCAAAAAATACTATGCTTAATATTATGTGTAGTACATTGTGTACATATTGTATATAGGTTTGTTGAGTGTGTTTGTAGTGTGTCTCTTCATATTTTCCTACAGTTTCTGTTGATCCTGTTTGCATTTGATTTGCAGATGTTAGCATCCCTTGAACCATATGTCGATTATGTTGATGGTGCTAGTGGTAGTACTCATAATCTATCCTCCGCAGCATGTGATAAATTTGCTCCAAATGGTGATTTAATGAGTCTACGAGGGATTTGTATCAATCTCTCTACCAACAACATCGCTAACTATAGTGCAGTGACCAAGCTATTGTCTGATGCTATTTCATATGGTATCTGTGGTCTAATCATCAGAATTTAGTCACAACTTGCAGTACTACAATTAGATAATGTCTATTCGATTAGAAGTCCCGCCATCCTTCGCATTTTCTTAAGTTTTCTCCTTCTATAAATACTTTTTGATTTCATCCAATATCAACATATTTATATAAATCTAAATACACTAATAGATGCACTAGCTAATCATGTTTTAGATAGACATTTTCAACGAATGTAAATAAGTTTCAATACACATCACATCCATTGAAAGCAATAATAGGAACACACAAACATTGAAGATATATATATATATAAAGTTTGGTTTTACAAAATTTGTGCCCAAGACACATATGGCCACACGGCCCGTATAAAAAACTACATGAAAAAATGACTATGAGCCCCCCAATAGACTAATCATAGTGCTCACTATAACATGCCACTACATGAGCTATCTTGCGCAGTAGTCGACCAATACGGTTAGGCACTCTGATATTGTGTCATTGAAGTCGCATATGAATCTAGTTGATCACAGTCTCATCTACCCCATGTGGTGCTCCACCTCTGTTAGGGTATCAGCTACGTTGACATCTTGTAGTGCATATCATCCTATCGCAAAAATGTGTACTAGTGCTACTTCCTGATGTGTATCTCCTGCATGGTGAAGATATGAAGCACCTATAGGTTGAAGAGTCCCAATATCTGCATGAGGAAATCAATAGTTTAAGTCTCAAAAACACAAAAAAAACTGTAAAATTTAAAAAACTTAAATGGTTAAAATATCTTACCTGTACCACCCCATACTCATCCTTAGGAAGAACAAGCTTAAGGTTGCCACAAAAATCCATCTGTACGTATGGATAATCATATATCATAATGAATTTCCTATGAATCCATCTAAATAAGGTTTTTGGGTAACTAATCTTCGACGAATCTCCATGTCGGGACATAAGATTTATCCACCTCCTCATTCGTAGAACCCTCGGATCAATGGGATAGAGCGTAATATGTTGAGGCTACAATGGAATCTTATTTAGAAAAAGGAGATCAAGATTGAACCATAGCCATAATTTTTCAATTTTCCCTATCTTGCTTTAAACATTTGTTCTTTCATATTGACCAACACCCCCTAGCTCTAGTTGAATATTGTTGGCTCAAAACACTCTAAACCATACTACATGTATGACCTACTAGCTACTTGAAGTGTTGAGTTTCCAACCAATTAGGAAATGATGAATGGGATTGTTCGTCATGGAAAATGGGTCACATCTCTTATGTTAATTTTTCCATCCCTAGTTGACTGGGCTTGAGGTCTATAATGAGCGGAAATATAGTCTTTCACTATTTCTCCACCCCTTCTCCCACCTAGGAGAGATATGGGGGAACATCTCATGGATAAACCTGTCAGAAAATATATGTCCGCCACCTTTATCTGGGGCAAATGTTCCCCTAACTTGAATTTTTGTGCTTTCACATCCCATGAACGAACAAGGTACTCTGGTAATTCCATGTGTTTCCTTATACCAGATAACCAGAAATATTTCAACAATCCACAATCTTTAAACGATTGAATGGTAGAAGGATAATTTGATGCATTCATGTCATGTTATTCATGTTCTATTTCTCTCCATACAAAGTCCAATTTGTGCTAATGAATACCTAGAACATCAACAACAGACTCATTACGATCATTTCCATGCAAAAATTTTGACAAATTTTGAAGGGAAATGTTAAATCAAATTTGGGACTTGCGCCCAATGCTGCTCTATAAGGGGAGATAGTGGATTGCACCCCTCCCTGCATTGCATCATCACCTAGATGCAATTCTCCTTTCAACTTTAGGAGGTTGCGTTGGTCCAAGGGTGAGTTATTCAAACTATAACACCCTCTTCCCACATATACCAAACTAACCAGCCTAATCGACATAAAAATTCGAAGAGAGGCTACTATAATGAGATTCAATCTTCTAGGCGACCTTAAGGAAGTGAAACTGACAAAAACACAATATACAGACCTTGGACAACAAAAAAACACCCCCATGAGGTAACCCAACCATTTAGGCCTCTTACCCCTCTGTCACACTGACCGTTTCACCTATTTGAGCCATAGACGCAAGCACATGCTTGCAAGCCAATGTTCAGAAGGCTATAGACAAAGGCATAACATAACATGCCAATGTCCAGGGCCCCAATTCCTCAATTCTATGCCAACGTCCCTGATATTTGAGCCACCTTTTCAAGCCCATTACCCAATACTCTACCCAGAACATCACAAAAAATTTAGAGATGATAAATAACAACAAGACAATGATACGAAAACAATCACATAAATAATAACTCATCTAGACCCCTCCTAGCCATGACAAGAATTTTTTCAAACATGTCACAAACATTGAAACTATAGGTGTAAATAGTAGATCTGAGCATAGGGGTCTCATACTTATCTAAGAATTGCTAAGAAGCATTGCTCCCTTACATCATTAACTGCAATACAATCTATTTGACCATATATACATAGTGCATTCCTTTACAATTAAAAACATGGATAGAGCCATAAATCATCACTCATAAAATACATGCTTATAGCCAGCATAATGATTTGTATGAGATATATATGTAAATGTGTTTGAGGTTGTATGAATTGCAAGTGTTAAAATTGAGTTTTATGAGATTTATGTTAAATTATTATACACATAAAGCATGAATTTAAACTCTAAAATAGCAGAAAACAGCAGACAAATACACCATAAAAATAACGACAACACAGCAAGTGATGGAGTTCACCCTTCCTGGGCTACGTCTCTTGGACCAGCTTCCAATGAGTGGCTCTCTTTCATTATGCTCATAAAATGGTGATTACATACATTACAGTGCTCAAATGTATTCAATACCTGCTCCAATAGCTTGAGAGCTATCAAAAACCCCTGTTTAGCCTCTTCCTTCTCCCAAAAACGATAAAAACTCGAGAAGTTATGAGTTGCCCTAGATTTGTTGCTAGTCGCTCTACAAATTCGCAAAAATTTGGAACTGTTCAAAATTTTCGCCTTGAATTCTGCTAACGGAGCGCCAGCTTGGCGGAATTCCAGCAGAATTCATGGGACAGTTTAAAAATGGATTGAGGCTTAAGGTCTAAATTTTTTAATTAAATATACGGTGGTAGAAAAAAAAATTGATAAAAAAATCTAGGTGGGGCCCTCTCCGCCTTCGTTGCGCCCACGGTTCCGAGCTAAGGTCGTATCCATAGTTTTTTTGGGGTGGGGGGGGGGGGGGGGGTGGGATGGGTGTCGAGGCCAAGCCCTAGCCCCTTACCCCATTACTCGGTCGCATAACATTTAAATAGTATTTGTGAGCTATGGTTTAATAAGAAACATGGTGGCCTGGTCAGTTAAGGCATTGTGTTTTTTTTTGTGAGTTGGGCAGTTCGACTCCATCGGAGGTTAATTCAGAATTCAAAAAAAAAATTGGTGGCCCCTCGTGCTACCACGTGGTGGCCTCCGGTTGGGCCACGTGGCAGCAAGTGGTTGGCCATCATACAACCAATGAAATTCTCCCACACCAGCACCATTCAAGGCCTACCATGTGTCAAGAAGTGTCAGGCCCAAAAAAATTTAATTTCAACCAATCACAAGAGGCCAAGTGGCAGCATGCCACTAGCCAAAAAATTTCCCAGTTAGTTGTCCTTTTTGCAAAATTTGTCTATTTGGGAAAATGAACATAACTCGTTTTCTGGAGCATGTGGTTTCGATTTTATGCTAAATGAGTTGTATTGGATTTACAACGATGAGATCTATGCAATATTCAAGTTCCACACCATTCCGACAATTTTCATTTTTTAGCATATTTTTGAGCACCTAATCACTCCTCCCCACTAGAATATTTTGGACCCCAAAATATATTTTATTACAGAAAATTTGGATGAGAGTACATCCCCCTCACCCTTTCAGTATCAATCCACTGGAATTTTCCTGAATTCAACAATTTGAGGTTTTCATGAAAACTGATATTTTCCCTTGATTATGGAGACCCTTTCTTGTTGTTGTAGATACCATCTTGCTGCAATTTCCCAGAATTTCTAGAACAGCAAACTATCCTTGAAGAAACAAGCATGTTCCCTTCTCGGTCATCAATCAAAGGAAACTTAAACAATTTGAAATTCTTCTCACCTTGAACACTGTCGACATGACGATGTTTAGCATGTCTTGCCTTGTGCTTGGCTCGACTCTTGACCTGTTGGAACAGGGTCTCCTAAAGCTGTGAATTTTGACCATTTTTGTATATTTTCGGTATTATTTAGTCTAACGCAGGGGTTTTGGGGTGGTTCAAAGCCCCGAATGCATTGTAATGGGTCAAGGGTAGACCAAGAGTCCACAAACCACAGTTTGTGGACCATTGGATGCGTAGGCTAAATCAATATAAATATATGAATATTTTGAGTCTTAAGGAAGGCAAGAATTGAGATTGATGCTAAGCACAAATTGTTAGATCTGTTGTCGAGTTGTTGGCTAAGGACTCCTGCTAGCTGTGTGCGTGGAGATCCTCAGTCCTGCTCTGTGCGGACCCTGCTGGCTGTGTGTGCAGGTGGTATTTTGGGATTGTAATTGGATTTTGATATTAATATATATGCAAAGTATTGTTGGATATCTAATGCTATCTGTATCTGTTTGGTTATGATTGATGCGAACCTGGGTTATATGATTAAGTTGTGAAATTATATGTTTAATTGTTGTGAACTATGAAAGTATCTATGTTTCTGGTATATGCATCTATGATCTGTTAATTACTACAATTATAGTGTTTTGTAATTGGTATTGCGTACGTGGATGCGGAGGTATTTACTAGATCTGTGCATAATAATAGCTCTGTTATACTATGGATAATATCTTCAATAAGCCTGCGAATAGATCTGTCTAGTGCGAACTCAATAAGCTGGGAACGCAGATCTGCTTGAATTACCTACTCTCTCTCAAGGTGCAAAAACCTAGTTCCAGCACCCTCCCATACAGCTTCGGGTGAGACTTTGGCCTGTGCAAGCAGGTCACTGCCGAAAGGGCCAGTAGTATAGGGGTTTTTTGGAAAAGCTGACCACATAGAAGTGGAAGAATAAGTACATTTTCAAAGAGATCTACGAAATTTTCTTTGTCACATTTGCGACCGAGCTTCAGGAGTGGCTCACAAGGCTCGTAGATTTCCAGAAGTGTTGGAAGGACGAACGGGTCACATAGTGGACCCCAGATCTGATCCAACAGTTACAAAATACTGATAACACCATCACTCACATGGTAGATCACTGGGTGGACAGTGTGATAGGAGGACGGAATTTGCAATTGATCAATTTGTGTCCTACTCCGAGGAGGAACGAGGGTTCTTCAAGGGTTTCTGGGGTAAGTCTTTGAAAACTCTGCCATTATTGATTAAGATCTTATTGTGTGAAAAGAGCATTTTTTGTAGCCATACAGAGTGAATGAGCTCCAATCAAAGCGAGGGTACAACGCACAGTGGTAAGTACTACAAAACTAACCAAGAAGGAGATATATTTTTTTATAGTCCAGTAAGGGATTCGGCTACGCAAGAACCTCCAACTACACCACCGTCAAGCCAGCACAGGGGTAATAACTCACCCGTACCTCCTCCCCCACCAAAAGATGAGATGGCCTCACACATGAAGCTACCTACCTTTAAGGGCATAGGGGATGAAGACATGGACCGGTTCTGGTCTGTTGCAGGATTGATATGGACTGTGCAGAACGTGGCCAACGATGTTGTAAAAAGGGCGCTGATATCCCTTGCCTTTGAAGGAAGAGCCTTATACTGGTATATGGGATACATAGCTCAGCATGCGAATGCCACCATTGAAGAGATTAAGAATGCCTTGAAACAACAGTTCAAGAAGCCTAAGTCCTACTCTCAGATAGTGAATGATATGAAAGATTTCAAGCAGGGACCATCCAAGTCTGTATGGGAAGCTGACCAACGGTTAAAGAAGGTAATTAGAGAAAAAGGATTTTTGAATGATGACAGGCATCACAGGGAGTGGTTCATTGCTATGTTGTTGCCCCACCTGCGCGTGCCAATGGGTCATCAAGCCATTGAATCACAGGAAAAGGCCTTGGAGATTGCGATGAAGTTGGAAGTTGCACCAAGAGACGATACCCAATTAGGAGTACAACAAATATAAGGAAAGTTAGAGGCAATGCATATGGAGATCCAGAATCTGCGGAAGGAGTGAGGAACAGAGGCTAGCCCTCACAGGTGGTGCATACAATGTAGGGTGAATGGCCACACCAAGGATAACTCTCTGCTGCTAGAAGACTACATGTAAGCTGGGGGACCCAGCCCATTGCGTCCTAGGGAATCTGCGGGGCCAAGTGGACCGGTGCTGTGGTACGATGATTGTCACGTGGCTGGGCTGCATGATACCAACCACTGTCCCTGCCTTGCCGCATATGTCCCAAAAGTGAAGCAACAATGGTGCAGGTTTTGCAGATCTGTAGGACACGATGAGCAGAAATTTCAAACCTATGATCTGATGATAGACAGAGGAAACCTATATAGGGTACAATCGTACCCCTCTTCACCAAGATCCCCCTTAGGTTTGGGTGGCTCCCTAGCTAGGGGTAGGGGAGGGGACCGAGGTGGAAGCGTGGGTAGGGGGAGAGGACAACTGATTTGCTATAACTGTGGGGAAATAGGGCACTTTGCAAGGGATTGCACAAACCCTGCGAGATAATCCTACAGATACTGTAGACAGTTGGATCATGTGATCGAAGATTGCCCGATTCTGATCACCAAGATGCAGGAGAAGCAGTAGACACCTACGCAGAATGTACAAAGGGTCAAGGTGGAACCTCGAGATGAAGGACCAAGTGTTAATTTTATAACACGCAGCAACATGGCCATCGGAGGAGCTACAGAGAAAGCTAAGACAGAGCCTCTTATCCGTAAAGAAGCCATTAAACAAGAAGGTTTGGACTTATATAAGGAAAAGGAAACCTTTGTCACAGCTCGCCAAGACTTTGCTAAAGTTGTGGCATCTACTCCTCAAGCCCCCGCGAACCTCAAAACAGATGATGAGGTCAAACCATTCCTACAGGCATGTTTGAAGTTGTTGCGCAACCAAAAGGTCGTAGAAAACCTCCAAGCTTTGATATACAGCTACGTAGAAAGAACAACCCCAACCATGGAAATTAAGGATCTGTACAAACTGTATAAGCATAAGAGACGCACTAGTAGGGAGATGTGGTTAACCACGCAAATTGGTGATTATGAGATGGATCAGGTTATTCTAGACCTAGGCTCAAATGTGAACGTACTACCCAATCAAACTTGGCAGTGAATGGGAGAACCTAATTTGGAATGGTCCACTATCTAGTTGCGCATGGCTATTCAGTAGAAGATCATACCATTGGGGATATTATCAAAAATCGTGGTAGATATCGCAGGAGTTAAGGTTCGGGTTGACTTTGAGGTCATTCAGATTGTAGAAGATGCGAACCCTTATCCTGTGCTCCAAGGATTGGACTGAGCCATAGATATGGAAAGTATTATCAATTTGAAGAAGAGAAGCATGGTGTTTGAAAGTGAAGGAACGTGGGTGGTAGTACCACTAGACCCTGCAGAAGGAGAAAGATATACAAAACTAGTGTTTGAGGAAGAGGAGGTGGATCACATCTATAAGTTAACTACGAGGGATGAATACTGGATCAATCCTATGGCCAATGGTGTGCTTTGCTGGGAAAAGGATAGTGAATGCTTTTCTAACTCCGATGAAGAAATGGAAAATTGGAAAAATCGGTTACATGATGTCTCTGCATTGCGCTACCTACGAATCACAAGGGACTTCCAATGCATATCCTCAGAGGTAAGAGAACTACCCTAATTTGATGGTTCTAGTAGTATAAAGGAGTTTTTGCAGACATTTGAAGCTGAGGTTACAAGAGAACGAAGGATATGGGCCCTTAATCTAGCCATGCGCGCAACACCTGCAAGGTGGTGGGACATGCATAAGGGGGTGTTCCAGGACTGGGAGGAATGTCGTGATATGATGATCCTATGACTAGAGCCTCTGGCCAACGTGCACCTCAATATGTTTCTTGGCCCTAGGGATCAGCGCAAACATTTGTTCGCTTGGATGGAGAAATGGTGGGATCGCACTACATAAGAATGGGTTCACTTGTTTATTCATGCCTTGGGACCAATCCCCACTGCATGGTACTTAGATGCGGAGCTACATCAACGTAACTACCACTGGGAAACCTTAAAGGATGAATTTATGGGGACATTTGGATTAACAGGAGGAACGGAGGTGCTTGACAAAGCTCTGCAGGACATATATACCTTTGTATTTGGTGAGTCCAGCTCATACGCAGCTTTGGAGGTACCAACATGGGAAACATAGATGTAGGATATTGTCAACTACCGAAATATCACCATAGAATAATGTGATGAAGATCCACATAATTTCCCTATCCCAGAGTCAGAAGGGGAGCGCACAGTTGCAAGACCTCCATTACACACGGTGGATGTTACGAAGCCTCTGAAGCGGCGAGAAGTTAATATTTGCATGGAGAAGCAACCCAAGTTGGCTAAAATTTGGGATTACTGGGATGATGAGACAGTAGGCAAGGTTGTGGAATTACTCACAGAATATCAAGACTTATTCCTGACAAAGTTTTCAGAGCTTAAGGGGATCACGAGGGACTTAGGGGTTATGCGCATAACACTAAAACCAGATGTGCACCTTGTGAAGCAGCGCCCTTATCGGTTGAATCCTAAGTAGAAGTAGAAGGTTATGGAAGATATCGATATAATTCTCACCGCAGGTATCATCGAACCAGTGGAGCAGTCGAACTAGGTGAGTCCTATGGTGGTTCAGGAAAAGAAGACGAAGGGGGAAATCTGCATTTGCACGGACTTGCGCAAGTTGAATGATGCCTGCATACACGATCCTTTTCCAACATTGTTCTCAAATGAAATCCTGGATAGCGTAGGAGGCCAAGAAGCATACTCATTCAGTGATGGGTTCTCAGGATACCATCAAATCAGAATTGGACCTAAATATCGCAGCAAAACTACGTTTGCTACCGAATGGGGATCCTTTCAGTATATGGTCATGCTGTTTGGACTCAAAAATACCCCTGCCATCTTCTCACGAGTAGTAGTCGCAGTGTTCAATGAGTTCATCCATAAATTTCTGGAGGTGTACTTCGATGATTGGACTGTCTTTTGCTTAGTAAAGACACACGTTTCGAACCTGTGCATGATGTTGGATGCATGCCGAAAGCACCAGATTTCCCTGCATATCAAGAAGTGTATCTTCTTTGTACCCTTCGGAATCTTGCTTGGACATATATTTTGTCAACAAGGATTGATGGTTGACCCTGCAAAAGTTGCAGCTATCATCAATTTGGTTGTACCTACGACTAAGAAACAGTTGTGTTCGATCCTCGGACATACGGGCTACTACAGAAAGTTCATTTAGGGATACAGGCTGATCACAGTGCCTCTAGAAAAGCTACTTAAGAAGGATGTTTCATTCTTTTTGGATGACGAGTGTCAGAAGAGCTTTAAGCTACTTAAGCAAAAGATGGTCTCTATGCCTATTCTTATTTTTCCTGGTTGGGAGAATGTATTTCATGTTCATGTTGATGCTTCTGAAATTGCCCTGGGAGCAATCCTTATGCAGCCTGGAGATAGAGACATTGATCACCCAGTTGCATTTGCTAGTCGAAATCTTTCTGGTGCAGAGCGCAACTATTCCACCACGAAGTAGGAAGGATTGGCCATGATCTATGCATTACAGAAGTATCGGCACTATCTGTTAGGGGGACACTTAAAAATTTTTACAAATCATTCTACTTTGAAGTACCTATTGAATAAGCCTGTGTTGGGGGGGGGGATCTGCTGATGGCTTCTGCTATTCCAGGAGTATGACTTTGAAATCATTGTTAAACTAGGGAGGTTGAATGCTGGGCCAGATTACTTGTCCCGAATTGAGACTGGCGAGGAACTAACCAACCTGGAAGAAGGATTTCTTGATGCGCAGTTTTTTTCTATTAAGGTAGTCGATGTGCACTTTGCTGACATCATTCATTTCCTGACTACAGGCATGGCACCTGCGGAGTATTCGGTGAAACAGAAGAAAGAGTTAGTTACCCGTGCTGCAGACTTTACCATCATCGCAGGTCACCTCTATAAGATGGGACCAGATGAAGTGTTGCGAAGGTATGTTTTGGAACATGAATGGCATGCTATCTTGACAGAAGCCCACGATGGGGTAGCAAGAGGTCACTACGCAGGAAACGCAACAGCACGGAAGATCTTAAGAGCTAGATTATGGTGGCCTACCCTACATAGTGACTCTCATGACTACTATAAGGCCTATGATACATGCCAACACACTGGAAGGTCATCCCACAGGGATGAAATGCCCCTTCAACCGCAAATGGCCTTGCAACCATTTGACAAGTGGGCCATCGATTTTGTAGGAACTATCAACCCACCCAGAAAGAAGATAGGTGCGTGTTACATTATAACTGCTACTGATTATGTAACTAGGTGGGACGAGGCATGAGCAGTGAAGGAATGCACTACAGATACTGTTAGTATGAATTCTTCGTCGAAGTGTACGAAAAAGAACCACTTTAGCTACGCATAACTAATAGCCCTAACAACAATAGAGGCTGCCAAACATCTTCAGATCTGCGATTAGTAGTTAAAATGTTGCAACAAACAGATCTATAAATGGAAAGACATTAAGCAGTAAAGTAAAGAGTTTGCTCCATGCATCCAACAGACAAGACAAGAACACGATTTTTGAATGAATTTTTATATTACAGGGCACCCGGGAGGAAACAAGAAGGTGTATCCAGATCTCCTCAATGGGATGGGTTCTTTGTAGTCCTCAGCACTTCAGATCTAAGCTTTCTCTCTCTTGTAGATGTAGAAAACCCAATGCAGAAAGTAGAGCTCAATGGGAGCAAAATGGTAGAAATGAGACCAAGTGTATAGATCCAGAGTGATCTAATAGGCAACAAAAGGTGAAGAATGATGGGGAAAAACCTCCTATTTATAACAAAATATTGGGTCATTCTAGATCTTGGTGCATGCTTAAAATAACGTTAATCAAATCTAGATCCACCTCTATGGAATATTTTATTATTATTTGTTGGAGGGAAAGGGTGTTTGACTTGGGTCAAATCCCTTGATTAGTGAAGAATAAATAAATAAATGATTTATTTATCTTTTTAAGGAAGTGGTTGGGATATAATCAAGTAAATAATGATTTATTTAATTAATGGTGGTTGATTTGGTCATATTTAACAAGGAATATTATTTAAATAATTATTCCTAGAAAATAATAAGATAACTATGGGTTTATCTCATTAATTTCTTTGTTTTTGGGTTAAACATGACCGGGAATAATAATTAAATTATGGTTTAATTAATTATTCCTTTTGGGGTTTCCTAATTAACATAGTGAAAGCAGTTTTACTTGGGGTAAAACTGGTCTTACATGGTGTACTTGGGTCCATCTAATGATGAAAGGTTAGATGACCAAAAAATGGTGTAACAGATTGCCCACCAGCATGCGAGTGTTAGGAGCAAATCGTATGACCAAAGTACGTTGTAAGAACACAATCACTAGACAGCAAAAAGGGGTGTCAGAGAGAGAACTGTGAGGTAGATAGTGTGTTGAAGGACTAGACCCTGAGGAGACGAGACTCGCAGGTGCAACAAGTCTCTTTTATGAGAGGGTACCTGTGCTGAAGGCGGCGGGGGAGGTATACCTATGCCCGCCGTGACAAAGTAAAAAAGAATAGTGTGTCCAATAAACAAGGGACCGAACCATAGAGTACAGCTGGCATAATCAAGGGCCAGATAAAAATATAATGAAGAGTCTCACATACATGTTGTGCCTGGGATAACAGCCAGGACTAGTACAATAATATCTGAGTACATGAGATAAATACAACCCAAATGCCCCCTGTAAATGGGGAAGGGCTCACAAAATCTGACTGATACATGCAAATCATAGAGGTGCTGCAAGTGGCTAAGGCCAACATCATCAAAATCTGGAGCGGCATCAAAGGCGGCAATGAAGAGGTCATCCGGGCATGTGGGGGGCTACCTGCAGGGCCACCCCCTCATGAGGGCTGAGACATCTCACACACGCCCGGGAATCATCAAGAGCTGCTGCTGGGTCACTGGACTGTCCAGTATACGAATCTCGATCATGCTGAAAGGAGTTGGAGAAGCAATCAAGTCAAAGGGAAGTGAGAGATCCCCCTGCCTGATCCGAGGCACCGAACAAAAGTGGAAGCTGGAACCAAGGTACACCGCCCTCTAGACCTTGCTTCTGGAATAAATGTGCCGATGTCGACAGAAGGAGGTCCGCCGTAGGTGAGGCAATGAGAGATCCTCAACTAAGGCACGAGAGAAAAACAATAGAGCGACGGACAGACTGACACTAATGATGATGGTGGAAATGGGAAGGATGGAGTGGCGAATGGACGACTTCCCTTGTTAGAGAATAAAGGGCATGAATGACATGGCAGCGACTGACACAATATCGACAGGGACAGGGGACAGTGGGGCTGAAGGTCATGATATGCGACACAAGAGAGGAACCAAGCAAAGAAGAATGGAGGGCTATAGTGGGGTGTAAAAGGACGCAGGATAGACTCCATGAATGCAAGGATGACTCAACTTGGATGCTCTAAACAAGGGCGACTTGATAGTGCTGCCACACGGTAAAGGCCCCAATGGGGGGCCATGGAAGCATGAGTACGAGGTGGGTACTCATGACGAAAATCGACACGAACATGGACAAGTAAGGGAGCGATATGGTGCCCCAAGTACAAGTGTCGTAAGTGAGGAAATTCGATTTTAAGGAGCGGTGAAGTGACCCTTCGTGGAAAAAATGTGTCCAGGTGAAGTATCAAATCATCAAAAACTAATTAAAACCCATTTGAGAGCTCGGTGAGATCTAACCAGCGGTGCTGACGGTTCGGCGAACGGGGCTACGGTGTGGTCGCAGCAGTCGAAAGAAGAAACAGGGGTTCTCTTTTAATGAGGCAGTTTTCCATCCAAAATCATTCATTTGCTATTGTTGCTGTGGTGAATGTGGAGAGGAGAGAAGGCCCTAAATCTTGCGGCGAACGTAGCGGACAAACCGACCGTTGGATTCGAGATCTGTCAGTTGGAGGTAAGAGGCCTAACCTTGCTCTTGCATTTTGGTGGATTAGATTTGCAGTTTAGGGCCCAAAACCCCAGAAACAGCCCCTCCCTCATCTCTACGGCCGGGTCGCACTTTTTGGGGCAAAAAGTGCGACCCAGGATGCAGGTTTTAGGGCAAAAAGTGCAACCTGGTCCAGAAAATGGCAGAAAACTGCGACCTGGGAGATGAGGGGGGTTTGGTGCTATTTTATGGCTGGGAGTTGGGTTTTGGTGTGTGGTTATGGTTTTCCCGATCTGTACCCTGACAAAAAGAATGTGTTTGTGCAGGTATGGTAGAGTTGCGGGTCAACTGGAGAGAGAGGGATCTGGGGACACTTCGGACAGAGATCCAGGCGGATCAGGGCGTTCGTCGTGTATTGGCCAGATTTGGGGTTCTCAAGTTTGTGGAGAACCCGTTGATGAGAGCAGGGGAACCATTACTGGCCCGGATTATCAGTTATTGGGATCCAGATCAGGAGATCTTTGTAGTGCAAGAAAACAGGATCGAACTGACGGTCCAGGATGTGTACTGCCTGACCGGCCTCCCACCACTGGGGATAGTGGGAGACACACATCCAGTGCTGCCGCGGGGGCGACATATCATGGAATTCGTGGAACGCCATTGTCGACCGGGTCTCCAAGTCAAGGGGACTCGAATATCGATCGGGGATCTAGAGAGGCTAGAAACCCGTGCAGTGGCCGCAGCTGTGCTGCGGATCTTGGGCAGCCATGCGTTCCATCACATCACCGGTGGGCAGATGATGATAGTGGAGAGTGTGTTGGGTGGGACCTACTTTGGGTGGGCCCAAATGATGCTGGTGGCGCTAAAGCGACAGTTGTCGCTATGCAGGCGGCAGGTGAATCATGATTGCTCATATGGGACTTTATTGTGTGCCTTCTTCTTTGAGAAGATCCCGACCTCGAGGCCTCATGTGCAGCTTCCAGATGGGGGCCCGAGAGAGCCCAGGATGCATCGTTGGGGACGACTACTCTGCAGAGGAGGAGGAGGGGCGGTCGGGCGAGTGTTTCGACCGGAGTTCTTTGCCCATTGGGATCAGATGCCGTTGTACATAGACGACTACCCGTATAGTGGGATGAGCTACTGTGGGGATCCGGATCTGCCACTTCCGTCTGGTCGAGTCTGGGGGCCCGATGGTAAGTGACAAATTTCTATTCTTATGTGGGCATGTTAAAGTTTTTGAATAGTAAATAATGATACTAATTCATGGACTTTTGGTATGCAGATATAGCACCGGTAAAACCGGCCGGATATATGGGACGACCGGCAGCGTCTGGAGCTACGGGTCCGAGTGGGTCGAGAGCAGCGCAGAATGAGGATGCAGCCGTTCTACTGGAGGACATCCGCCGCAGATGTGAGCAGCTGTTGACCGGAGTATCGGAGCGCGGGTGGCAGGATTTAGACGACCAGTACATAGAGCCATGTGTTGGTCTCCCCTCGGAGTGGCGAGGTATCATGCGGCGCATGGCGATGGCCGGTCAAGCTATGCGTGATCTACATGCTGCAGGGGCAGAGCCATTGGCCCGAGAGCCTCCAGATAGTGATTAGGGGCATATGGTGCCCCCTCTGATGTATGTAGGGGCAGGTGGTGCCCCCTATAGTGTATGGAGGGGCATATGGTGCCCCCAGTTTTTGGATTTTGTTTGTAATATGCTATGGGCATGTCGTATGTATCAGAGTAGATGGACTCATCAATATATGGTTTGCGACACATATTATGGATATGTATCGGCTTTTTGATGGTTGATTTAATGTTATTGTCTTGTATGAATTGTGTGTGATAAATGCCAATCTAGAACATGGTTTGCAATACTATCCACGTAGTGATTCTGGTCTCTGGGTACATGGTTGAAAGTTATGGTTTCAAACGCACGTATTAAGACTTTCACTCGTAAATAGCATCTAAACAGCACAGGGTTATGCACACGATAAACACCATTTAGTTGCATTACAAGAAGCAGGGAATCCAAACGAACGTGTAGATGGCGGATGCGATGTAAGAGGGCATCAGCTAATAGGCCCCGCACTGCATCATATTCGGCCTGATTGTTGGTGGAAAAACCAATGCATACCCCGTTAGACAGAACGAGGTCATGCAAGGGGGTGAAGATGGCCCACCCTGCCGAGGCAAGATTCCTGGAGTAGCGACTTGCACCATCGGCGTAACCGATAAAGGGTGTGGACGGGGGGTCCGGCAACATGGTGTGACAAGACAATAAATGAGGGGATGAAAGGAAATGACGGCAACGTGAGGGTGCAGAAGTCATCGAGCGGTAATGGGAGGAGGAAGGGGTAGGATGATCAAGACTCAAACAGGGTGGTGTATGAGAGCTATCGAAAACATGGCGAGGACTCGGGCTGCGGAGGTCAACAGAGACACAAGTGGAGTGATCTCGAGTATCGATGGACACAACAGGGGAGGATGCAGACGGGCTAGGCTCCGAGCGTCGTGCAGAGGAGGATAGGTAAAGAATGGTTACCGTAGACTCCGTCATCTGAACATCAGGGGGGGGGATGTGGATGGGAGCGGGGGGATCCTCAGGCTGGCCTGCAGCATACTGCGCGAGAATGGGAGAGGCTGATTGATTTTTTTCAACCTCATACTCGCGGATCACCTCAAGGGAGGAACGGTAATGCGTCAGGTGAGGACAATGATGGGAGTAATGGCCATGGGCCCCGCACAAGGCACAGGGTTTGTTGGTGCGGAGAGTCTTGGGGTTCTTGGTCACGGACGAAGAAGGAGTAGGGGATTCGAGGGCCGTAGATTCGGGGAACGCGACTTTAACCATGGGCCGGATACGGGGTAACTCGGGACAAGCATGGGTGGCATGACCGGTGACATCACATAAGGCGCAGGGCTTTGCGAGCGGAGCAGGAGCCGGGTCGGTTGTGATGGTCGTGTCTTTGGGTGCCCCCTTGCGGGCTTTGCCTTTCTTCCTGGGAGCCGTCGCAACAGGAGAAGGGTCCTGTGGAGGTGCTGGGGGCACAGTGGCTATGGGGGAAGCGAGGGGGACTGGTTGGACCGGTGTCAAAGCTATGTAAGGTTTGGGGTGATCAGGGGGAGTGGCGGCTGGGGGATCAAGGTACCAAACCGGAATGCCCAAGGTCAAGTTAGGGAGGGAGAGAGTGGCCATGACGGGGACAGAATATACTCCGGGAGGGGGAGCTAGGAAAGGGATCTGCCCAGCAGGGAAATGACCAGGAGGGATGGCTCCAAGATGGTTAAGGCCAGGGGGAACTGATCCGGGAGGATAAAGGGGTTCAGGGATACCAGCTGTAGGGGGAGGGCCAGAAGGAGGAGGTCCGGCTGGCTGAGATGAATGGCTAGGAGCGGGTTGCGGAGGATGGGGGGGAGGTTGCTGACTAGCCGAGGCAGGCCGTTTATGGGCAGCCTGAGACGATTGCATCATGCAAACATTCGACAAGCTGGGATCAGTGACCGGAGGAGGGGGAAGATGAGGGAAAGTACCAAGCAAGGTGGAATCTTTGTAGACGCCGGGGACAGCAGACATGGCATAGGTGTAGCTTCGCCCCAATAGAATGTTGTAGTCTAGAGGAGCATCAATGACTTCGACATCAACGCAAATGGTCTTACCGGCGAGGGTGATGGGACAGTTACGAAATAGGCCAATGGGTTGGGAGGCATGACCGTCCCACGCTCGAAGGGTGATCGTGGAAGGGGCCAGCTCAGGGGATCCGAGTTGCTTCCAAACCGAAGCGGACATCACACAGGTGGATGCCCCCTCATCAATTATACACCGGGATACATTGGCGTTCCGGATTTTGACTGGGATTTGGAAGGCGACGGAAGGAGGAAGAGGAGGATGGTCCGATTGAGTGGCGTCGAAAACAATCATTTGGTCGTCAGCAGGATCGACAGCGCCCACGGCAGATAGTAGAGCCTTCTTTTGGGAAGGGCACGACTGGAGGAGTTCCAGTGTGGAAATGGCAGCAGGGGATTGCGCCAAATCATCTACTATACTATACGACTGAGCGGCTCGACTGGAAGCAGCATTTCGGCGTAACGGGACCTTTGGAATCTTTGGATGAACCTCAACTTTGGGTTGAGGGATGTGTAAAGGGCCACTGGATGTCGAAAGAGGCTCTGTAGAACCTGAAGAGGGAGGCTCGGGAGCAGACTGAGCAGGAGGCTTGGGGTACTGGCGAGACTGAGTTTGAAGGTGAAGGTCGACGGATGGGGAAGGATCGGAGTGCATCATAAGGATCTGGTAATCAGAGGAACCAGAAATGGATGAGGGGGTGGCTACATGGTTGTCGGGGGGTTGGGTAGCTACGAATCCCTGTTGAGGGAAAGGATCAGTGAACACAGCAGGCTGGGTAGTGGCCACATTAGGAGGAACATGAGGGGAGGTGTGTTGTCCGCGCAATGTGGCTTGAGACTCCCACATCTGTCACATCTGGGGTAAGAGAGGACAATCGTGAGTGTAGTGACCGTAAACACCGCAACACGAACAGGGCTTGTTTGTGCGAAGCGGCCTGTCCGGCCTGGGCGGCATGCCCTGTGGCTGGTTGCTAGTGTTAGGGTCCACACCAGAATTGGGTCCTCGGTTACCGAGGGCAGACTGGTTCTGGTTGCCTCTCCGCCTTATTTGAGAAGAAGGGGGATTAATCGCACCCTGCTGTGCAAATACTTGCCCTGGAGGGGGTTGTAAGTGCTGTTGCGGGTTGTGAAGAGGCAAGGGAGGCAGAAGCGCATATGCTGGAGGAGTTGGCGCACCAGGCTGTGGATAAAGGTAAGGGTTGGGTTGGGCGACATTGAGGTAAGCAGAAGGTTGAGCAAAAGGAGGAGGCATGTCGTATCCTGGATACATGTTGCCGGGAGGGGGAAGAGTGCTTGAGGTGCTGGCCCCTCCCTGAGGGAGACCATAGCCCATAGGAGGGTGAGCAGATGGATGGGAAAGAGATCCAACGATACCTTCGGCGGAATGAGATGCCCCCGGGGCGTTGGCGCCGCCGGGCCTGGGGATGTCAGGAAGGACGGTATAAACATAACCAGATTGAGCATAGATCAGGTCATATTTTAAAGCTATTTGGAGGGCAGCTTCTTCCGTTTGAGGAAAGTGAGAGGTGACATCTTTGCCGATGGGAGACGGGAGGGTGCGAAGGAACCAGTCCATGTAAACCCGATCTTCAAAGGGAGGGGTTCGACATAAGCTCCGTCTTCGTCGCCATTCCTGAACATGGGCAAAAAGGCGTGTTAAGAGGATTGCTTAAATGAAGTCAAGAGCTCTGTGCCAGTGTCGTATCGGAGAGGGAGCTGGAAGTACGACAAATCAACCATTTTGTCTCATTTCTACCATTTTTCTCCCATTGAGCTCTACTTTTTGCATTGGGTTTTCTATATCTACAAGAGAGAGAAAGCTTAGATCTGAAGTGCTGAGGACTACAAAGAACCCATCCCATTGAGAAGATCTGGATACACCTTCTTGTTTCCTCCCAGGTGCCCTGTAATATAAAAATTCATTCAAAAATCGTGTTCTTGTCTTGTCTGTTGGATGCATGGAGCAAACTCTTTACTTTTCTGCTTAATGTCTTTCCATTTATAGATATGTTTGTTGCAGCATTTTAACTACTAATTGCAGATCTGAAGATGTTTTGCAGCCTCTATTGTTGTTAGGGCTATTAGTTATGCGTAGCTAAAGTGGTTCTTTTTCGTACACTTCGACGAAGAATTCATACTAACAAATGGCGACTCCACTGGGGAAAACCCTCCTATTTATAACAAAATATTGGGTCATTCTAGATCTTGGTGCATGATTAAAATAATGTTAATCAAATCTAGATCCACCTCTATGGAATATTTTTTTATTATTTGTTGGAGGGAAAGGGTGTTTGACTTGGGTCAAATCCCTTGATTAGTGAAGAATAAATAAATAAATGATTTATTTATCTTTTTAAGGAAGTGGTTGGGATATGATCAAATAAATAATGATTTATTTAATTAATGGTGGTTGATTTGGTCATATTTAACAAGGAATATTATTTAAATAATTATTCCTAGAAAATAATAAGATAACTATGGGTTTATCTCATTAATTTCTTTTTTTTTGGGTTAAACATGACTGGGAATAATAATTAAATTATGGTTTAATTAATTATTCCTTTTGGGGTTTCCTAATTAACATAGTGAAAGCAGTTTTACTTGGGGTAAAACTGGTCTTACATGGTGTACTTGGGTCCATCTAATGATGAAAGGTTAGATGACCAAAAAATGGTGTAACAGATACCATTGTGCACTTCATCTTTGAGCAGATTCTGACTATATTTGGATGTCAAAAAATCTTGATGAGCGAAATAGGTATGCACTTTGTCAATGAAACAATATAGGCCTTGACGGAAGAATTTCAGATCCATCATGCAAAAAGCACTTCGTATCATCCTCAATAAAATGGAGTGGTCGAAGCTTTTAATAAGGTCTTGGAGCACACACTGACCAAGGTCTGTAACGCTGATCGTAGCGACTGGGACGTGCGCATTCCGTCTGTTCTATGGGCTTATCGAACCACCTGTAAGAAGTTGACAAGGAAAACACCGTTTAGGATGGTCTATGGCAAGGAGATAGTTATGCCCTTGGAATATATTGTTCCTATCCTGCGCATCGCAGCCTTCACAAATATGACAAAATCTAATATCATGGAGGAGTGGTTAGCACAGCTTGTGGCTTTAGAGGAAGACCGTTTCATTGCTAACTTCCATCAGAAGGTTCAGAAGGCATGCAATAAGGCATGGCACGATCGACATATTCATCAAAAGACTTTTGAGGAGGATGACTTAGTGCTACTATATGATAGCCATTTTTTGAAACACCGAGGGAAGTTCCGACAGCACTGGCTTGGGCCCTATACAATTAAAGAAATCACGGATGGCAGAGCTATTCTATTAGCTACCCTACGCGGCGATATGCTACCTGGCTATATCAATGGCAGTCGGCTCAAACCAAATTGGATCACATGGCTACATGGCTAGAGTAGCTGTATGAAGTGGGATAGACCCACCAAGGAAGGTAAGCGCAGCAGGCACCATGCTCCGTGCAGGAGGCAGCCCCAAGATTGAAAGCCCGGGGGAGTGCGTTGGAGGCGCAGGGATAAACTCATAATGAAACGGGTGTGCTGGGAGCACAGGAGGTATTCTAAAAGCGCAGGGGTGCATTGGGAGTGCAGGGGTATGCTGAGCACACCAAGGGTGCAAAAAATAGCCGTTGGAACAGTCAAATTGGGTAAAAAGAAAAATTTACTGTTGGAAGGAGCGGATGGCTTGAATTTAATGAGGCGATTTCTGGATATTTTTTACCATTTACTTGATGGTAAGTTCCAAGTGAAATTTACCCTACCGTTGGTTGATCACAAAGGCTATAAAAAGGGCTGAATAGATCAGACAAGGGTTTTGTATCGCTTGAATAGCTTGTACTTGGCATGTTTGTCCTTGACGAATTTGTGTTGTAAGAATTTTTGTGCCTATAGCATCCCTTTCATGTATGAGAAACCTCCTCCTTTTGACATTAGCCACCCGAGGTTGGGATTCATTTTTCGTGCCAGAATGACGGCCACCAATCCTGTTGAATCCTCAGCACCAACAACCTCGACAAATCCAGAAACCGAGGAAGTGGTGGAGATTGAGTCCGAGGATAAATAATTTATCTCCACACCGAGCCCAGTCATAAAGAAGGGAAAGGAAAAAGCATAGGGCTCAGGAAAACCCCTGAAACCTATGAAATGGGCTGGAGGGAAGCTCCATACTTCCTCGTGAAATGTAAAATCCTTGCGAGCGACGCCCCAGGTGCGTGTTGCTTGGGAAGAGGCTCAGGCCGCAGAGCCAATCAATTGGTTACCTCCTTTTGTTCAGCCATGCAGACCCTCGATGCACACACTGAAGAACCTCGACAACCTGATCACCTACCTACAGATGTCGCTGACCCTAGGAGAGGTCCCCATTATTGGTGAACCTTTTAGAAGGCTCCATGAGATCAAATTTGATGATCATGACTTGGCCAATTCGGAGGCCTTCCCTGAGTTGGCACCCGAGTTATATCTTGAACGTATTCAAGAGGATGATGGGATCAAAATTTTCCCCGTAAGCTGGGTACGCAGAGTGGCAGGATTCGGGCTCCTCAACCTGCTCAAGATACCACATTTTGGCCACTACAATATCACGGACCGTTTGGTGCGTCAGTTGCTTTCCCTAGTCCATGATGGGTGTTTGTGGGTCAAGGATCGAATCTTTATCGATGCTAATCTCATCTATTGAATCACTGGTCTTCCTATGGAAGGTTCGAACCCTCTGGAGCACGTGGGCAAGAAGTATGAAGAGGAAACTGTTGAATATGTGCGACAAAAATACCATGTGGAGAGTAATACTTGCGGCTTCATGATAAAAACCATCAATGATCCTGCTACGCAACTGGGTACCATGTTATTGGCATGTAAGATGATAAGAAAATTCCAGGCGGCCTCCGTCCCCGCATACGTAATTCAGTTAGCAAGCCAGTGCGAGAAAGGAGTCTACTTCAATTGTTCACAATATTTTTGCAATGAGTTTTTGGCCAATGTCTGTGAATCCCAAGAGCAGGGACGATCATTTTGCTATTCCTGGTTGCTACTTCTCATCACATTGATAGCCTGGGAAGCACCTGAGGAATTGGTCCTCCCAGAGCTCACCCCCGACATGTGTGAGGGGGGCCGATATACAAACTTATAGGATTCTAAGGATACGCAGCGTCTCGAGGACAACCAAGTCTTCTGGGTCCTCTTTCAGAGTAGCTTGGCAGCAGTGATTAATTCCTAACCACGGTTTTCTCCAGTAGTATACGATAGATACAAGGGCATTGCGGCATTCCATATCACCATGCATAATGTCCAAATCATAGAACGCAAGCATAAAGCCTGGATTTCGCTCCCTTATATGGTGGTGGATGAAGAAATTGACATTGTAATTGCGCTCTAGCCTCCTAACTGGAAGATCAGATTCAAAACCAGCACGAAGGGCACCGAAGGAACCAACACAACGAAATTAACCCCACCTGTCATCATCAAGGATACTGGCAGACCAAGAAATAGTACAGGGAAGGACACGGGCGCAGCAACACAAAAAGATACACAGCAGAAACAGACCACCGAGAAGGATGCAGAAGTGAAGACTTAGCTAGATTCACTGCTAGAACAAGGTACAGAAGGACTAGATGTAGGAGGAACTGCCTCCCCTCGAGGCACGAAGAGAACAAGTGAGCCTGTCAAAGGGCCCCGAAAGAAGCAGCGCTCTCAGCAGACGGAATGAGATGAGACAATCACGTTGACCAAAGGGGACCTCGAACAAATTGTTGATGTGGTCACTTTGGCCGCATAAGGCAGATGCTTAGCCTTCCAAGAACAGTAGAGAGCTGTGATCGACACAATTCAGGCTGAGCTCTGTGCTCTATAGCTAAAGACAGACATGTGTAGACCAATGTGACTCAGGTACGACCGCCCTCAGTAACCAGTAGTGCAGCACTAGTTAGAGAAGAAAGTTGCCTCTGTTCTTTACCTGGCCCAGCCCTTGTGATCAGTCCACCCGACCTGGGAATGCAAGTCCAAGTCCGTGCAGAAGTACAGCTGAATTTAGCCAGGCTGCGACATAAGGCATTACAGGGTCTTCATACCTACTTGTTTCCAGAAATCCACCATTGAGTCCAACAAGTGCACCAACAGCTCGGTGTGGCTGAGCAGACAATCGTCGCAAAGAACGTTGAAGTGTCCCTCGCCACCGTGTAGTAAACGGAGCTCAAAAACATGATTCACCGACTCTGCACAGATTTTACAGAAGATATCCTAGCCACAACCACCCCCAGGCTAATATTGAAGGTTTGGTCACAGCATTGAAGGCCTCCAGGACGGAAGTTCAGGTGGTCAAAACATAGATGGAGCAGCAAATCATATATTTGCAGGCTAAGTTGCAGCCCGAAACACCTCTGGAGGTAAGGGCCCAGCGAGATGCGCTGGTTACCGCCGCTACAAACTTCATTACAGGGCAGATCACTCAGGGTGCCAAATTACTGGAAACAACCATGCAGCTATGGACCAAGGTCCAGTGCGACCCGATCCTATGAGAAATAAACCAAGACCTACGGCAAAAAGAAGAAGCGGTCAAGAAGTTAGAAGCCACCCTGCCCACTTTGGTTCCTTCTCAGTGCTTGGCACGGCTACGAACCAACCACGCCATCCAAAATAATATTGATGAACTTTGACATAAGAACAAAGTTCTTGGTGATTGCCTGAAGCCTTGGGCTACTGAAGCCCTCAAGCTCTCGCAGGATGTTGATGTTGCTGTTAAGAAGCTAAACCAAACTCTCGAGAGCGTCATCGCTGCAACAGAAGGCCTGAATTTGTAGAAGTTGGTAGACATTGCACAAAATTTTGTTGCTCGGAAATTGAATTTTATTGCACCTTTGATTTGGCAGGGGTTTTGGGGTGCGTCAAAGCCCTGAATGCATTGTAATGGGTCAAGGGTATACCAAGAGTCTGCAAACCACGGTTTGCGGACCATTGGATGCGTAGGCTAAATCGATATAAATAGATGAACATTTTGAGTCTTAAGGTAGGCAAGAATTGAGATTGATGCTAAGCACAAATTGTTAGATATGTTTTCAGGTTGTTGGGTAAGGACTCCTGATGGATGTGTGCGCAGAGGTCCTCAGTCCTGTTGTGTGTGGACCCTGCTGGCTGTGTGCGTAGGCTATATTTTGGGATTGTAAGTGGATTTTGATATTAATATATATGTGAAGTATTGTTGGATATCTTATGCTATCTGGATCTGTTTGGTTATGATTGATGTGAACCTGGGTTATATGATTAAGTTGTGAAAGTATATGTTTAATTGTTGCAAAATGTGAAAGTATCTATGTTTCTGGTATATGCATCTACGATCCGTTAATTACTGCAATTATAGTGTTCTGTAATTGGTATTGTGCATGTGGATGCGGAGGTATTTACTAGATCTGTGCATAAGAATAGCTCTGTTATACTGTGGATAATATCGTCAATAAGTCTGTGAATAGATCTGTTTAGTACAAACTCGATAAGCTGGGAACGCAGATCTGCTTGACTTACCTACTCTCTCTCAGGGTGTGGAAACCTGGTTCCAGCACCCTCCCATACTACTTCGGGTGAGACTTTGGCCTGCACAAGCAGGGCATTGCCAAAAGGGCCAGTAGTATAGGGTTTTGTTGGCAAACCTTAACATCTGAACCTGGGTTAGGATCCCTCGAGAAAACATGACCAAATGCGATCACCATCGTCGTGCAACATCCCATTTCAAAGACATACTTTTTGAAACCCACAAGAATAAATTTTGAAACCAATTCCCTCTTTGTCAAATCATTTTGATGCTTGATCTTTGAGCTTTGCACTCTCTTGCACTAGCATCTTGTTCACATCATTGGTCAACAATGATGCATGCTGCTGAAATTTTACCTTGTTTTTTTTACCTCTTTTTAAATGAAACATGTTAGACTCCTAAAAAATCTTATCACACCATTAGCAACCTTAATTAAATCATAATTTTCTTTCAATGCGTCACCTTGAAAGGGCTCATTCACAACATGTTGATGCTTGAACATTAACAAAGAAAATTTTTGACTAGCATTCACAATTCTCTTCATTTGTCCAGCATGCATAAGAGATGAATCCATCTTCTTACTATGTCCTCTAACAATGCACCCAATCCCATTCTTGAAAAAGTGATACTTTTTCTCATGGCGATGAAAGATTTCCCTCCTATCATAAAGATATGGGCTACCCAAAACAATACCAAAAATATCAAGCGGAACAAAATAAAGTTCAACTTCATCAATAAAGTTTGTAGTGATTACAAATCTAATTATGCACTTCCTCATCACCTACAAATTTTCATTCTTACATATCCAACCTAAAGGATAAGTTCTTTCTTTATAAATTCAACTTCTTCACTAAGTCTTCAAAAATAAGGCTTTCTTGTGAACCACTATCAAATAGGGTGTCAATCTTGGCATGCTTTGAAATAATTCTAACATGAAAAATCTCAATTCTTGTTTCATCATCGTGAATACTATCTTGAAAAATTAAAGAACTAGTAGTTGCAATGTCCTCACCTTTGAAACCCATTGTGGTGATCTTTGTTTCATCTCAGGAATCAAAACCTAAATCATGTGTTATTGTTGCAGTTGTCTTCTCCTTCTCCTTGTGTTTAAGCTTGTTGGGTCTAATCTCTGGATGAAGTTTCCAGTAATGATCTTCATCATGTCCATCTTTGGAACAGTGTTTTCATGTGAGCTTTTATTTCTCCATCTTGATGGAATCATTCTTCTTACCCTTACCCTTGAATTTACCCTATCCTTTCTCTTCAAACTCAAAGGTATCCTCACTTGTCTCCTCTGAAACATGTTTCCCTATTGCCTCTAGGTGTGTGGCATGTACACATACTTCATCTAAATATGAAGGATTAAACATGAGAATAGTGTGTATTAAGTAACTATTAAAACCTCCAATGTACTTTAACAAAGTTTCTCGAGATGTAAAATCTACACCCAAAATTAGTGCTCTTCTAAATTCTTGAGTATAGCTTTGTACAATTTGTCCTTTACCTTGCCTAAAGTTTTTCCATTCCATTATAGCCTTTTGCATGTATCCTAATGGATAAAATTGTATTCTTAAGGTAGAAACAAAATCATTCCAAGGGGTTAATACCTTACCATGTTTCTTCATGTCCTCTTGAGTTTTGGCTTCCCACCAAATAAGAGTTGCACTTTCAAATATTAGTGAAGCAAGCTGAATATTTGTGTCATCATCCTTGATTCTTTGTATCCTGCAATACACTTCAGGCTGTCGTACCCAATTGTCTTATCTTTCAGCATCTACCTCTCCATCAAACATAGGAAAATCAAACTTAATGTCAAGCTTCAAAAATAGGGTTTTACCATGACCTTTTGGAGAATGTGGAGGTGTTCGTGAAGGTCTTGTTGTGGAAGAAGATGATGGTGAAGATGGTGCTGAGGATGGTGCTGAGGAGAATGGTGGTTTCAAAGGTGATTTTTAACCATTCCCATTACCTTTTGGAGGCTTTTCTCCATCTCCTTCTTCTCCTTTTGAAGACTTATCTCCCTTTGGAATATTGGAGCTCTCACCTTGCATCCTTGTGCTTCTCTCCTCATAGAGAACTTTCACCATTCTCGTCATATCAAAGAATGATTTCCTGAAGGCTTTTTCATCCTCGACATATTTTCAAGCTCTCCTTCATTTAACATACTTTTTGAAGCTTCAACTACAATTTGAGGAAGAATTTGTGGTGGAGATTGTGACAAACTTTCTCTCCTTGTCCTTTACCTAACTTGAGGACTTGCAACCACAATATTTCCTTCTCCTTTCTTGAGCTTCAAACTTGTAAGCATCACATACACTTGCAAACAATTAAACACTCACATCAACAAAGAAAACTTAAGCTCTGATACCAAACTCAACCTAAGCTCTGATACCAAACTCGATCTGTATCAGATCTATATGTAAATGTTATTTAGTTTGTATAAATTGCAGGTGTTAAAATTAAGTTTCATGAGATTTTATGTTAAAATATTATACACATAAATCATGAAGTTAAAATATGAAATAGAAGAAAACAATAGACAAATACAACATAAAAATAACCACAACACAGCAAGTGATGAAGGAGTTCACCCCTCCTGGGTTATGTCTCCTAGTCCAGCTTCCAATGAGTGGCCCTCTTTCATTATGCTCATAAAATGGTGATTACATACATTTATAGAGCTCAAATAGCTTCAATAATTGCTCAAACAGCTTTAGAGCTATCAAAAACCCATGTCTAGCCTCTTTCTACTCCAAAAAAGGATAAAAACTCCAGAATTTATGAGTTTCCCTAGCTTTGATGCTAGTCGCTCTAAAAATTCCCCAAATCCATAACCATCCTACAATTTCAGCCTGAATTCCAGTAACAGAGTGCCAGTCTGGTGGATTTCCGGTGGAATTCATGGGACACTTAAAAAACACGCCAAGGCGGGGCCCTCTCTACCTCCATAGTGCCCACGGTTCTGGGCCAAGGTCGTATACACAGTTTGTTGGGGGAGGACCGGGGTTAAGCCCTAGCACCTTACCCCATTACTTTGTCACATAACATTTAAATAGTATTTGTGGGCTATGGTTTAATAATAAAAATGGTACCCCAGTCGGTTAAGGCATTGTGTTGTTTGTTGTGAGGTTAGAAATTCAACTCCACTGGAGGTTAATCTAGACTTCAAAAAAAAAATTGTGGCCCTCGTGCTACCACATGGCGGCCTCCGGTTGGGCCACGTGCCAACATGTGGTTGGCCACCATATGATCAATGAAATTCACCCACACCAACACCATTCAAGGCCTGCCACATGTCAAGAAGTGGTAGTCCCAAAATAAATTGATTTCGACCAATCACAAAAGGCTACGTGGCAGCCTACCACTGGACCAAAATTTTCCAAGTCAACTGTCCTTTTTGCAAAAATTTCCTGTTTGGGAAAGTGAGCAAAACTCGTTTCTGGGAGTATACGGTGTCAGTTTTCCACGAAACAAGTTGCACTGGATTCAGAACGACAAGATCTACGCGGTCTTTCAGGTTACACACCATTTCGATAACATTCATTTTTTAGCATATTTTTTAGCACCTGATCACATAATAACAACATAAATACCATGGATACAACAAAAATAGAATCGAGGTCAAAAACACAACCATAATCGGTCAAAATCGTGAATCCAACAAAAACACAACCATCATAGGTCAAAATCGTGAATCACATGAAATCATCATAAATCATATGTAACCATCATAAGTTAGAATCATAGATCACATGAATAATAGAACTGAAATAAAATATCGATACTTATCGTTCATCGGCTCCTACTTCTACCTTTTTTCTTTCTATACACACACCGAACTGGTTTCCACACTCGGGGAGCACCTAGTACCTTTTCTTCTCTTCAATCACAAACACACAGACACAATGTTCATTGCACACATACAACCATACACCACATACATCACCATAAAATACATGCACCTGCACCTAACATACAACACATACACCTACACCCGGTGCACAATACAACACAATACATATGCCTACACTAGCATACAATACATACACCTACACCTGGTGTACAATACAGTATAGTACATATGGCTACAATAGCATACAACACATATACCTACATTCAGGAATTCAACACAACACATACACTTGCATCTGGTGTATGACACAACACAATACATACACTTGCACCCGACGTACAATAAATACATATACGAAGTACAGCACAATGAATACATTGTTGGACATTGGATAAATAAACTATCCCTGTGTGTTTCATGACATGGACTAACTGCCTCTCATGGATCCTTATCTTTGGCGATGTGATCGTTGACTAACACCTGCGATTTTTGGTCTAACGGCAATCGTGATTCCCAATAAGTGGTATCAGAGCATAAGTCACGAGTTCGATACACACTCGGCTCGCGTTGGGGGGGAAATTGTTGGACATTGAATAAATCAATGATCCCCGTGTTTTTCGTGACATGGACTAACCGCCTCTCATGGATCTTTATCTCGGGTGATGCGATTGTTGACTAACACCTGCAGGTTTTGGTCTAATGTAAATCACGATTCCCAACATACACATGTCACGATACCACGACTAAACCATGCACATACATAGTACCACATTCCTGCAACACGACATGTACGACATTCACATCATACCACATGTATACTAGTACCATATGCACAACATGTACATAGTACCACCTATACACAACATCACTTGCACAATGGGCACACAGCATGTACATGGCACCACCTACACAATGTGTACACAACGTCAAATGTACATCGCACCACTTGTACAATGTGTACATAATACCTCATGTACATAGCACCACATGCACGACATGTACATGAAACCACATGTACACGATGCCACATGCACGACATATGCACGACACCACCTGTACACAACACCACATGTACAACATGTACACAGCACCACACGTACAATCATGCACACAACACCATATGTACATAGCACTACATATACAACATGTACACAGCACCATACGTACACAGCACCGTATATTCAACATGTGCACAACACCATATGCACACAATACCGCATATCCAACATGCGCACAGTATGGTATGTACACAACACCGCATATCCAACATGTACATAGCACCATCCATAACTAGCACTTCATATGCAATATACACACAACAATATATATATAACAAGCATACAACATTATATGTACACAATACTACATATGTTACATGTACACATCACCTTAGGTACAATCACTAAATATACAACACGCGCAACATATACACAACATTAGTACTACACATCCCTAAACCAATCACTGAATCTACCAAGAAATCTTACTTCCAGTGTTTTTCCACCATCCATGCTTGTCCCAGCATGTCGCGGATTACACCACTTTCATTCCACCGATGTATCCATCAGCATAGTGCAAGCATATAATACCAATTCATATCCACATGATACTGACCTCGTAGATCTTTCAGAGTTACTTTTCCACTTGATTCCTCATAGCCAAGAACCTCTTTCATGCCATTCACCTGTATAACCAATCATTCCTCCACAAGAATGATCCCTATCAACCCTGTCAGATATTGACATAGATAAATAGATACATACATATATAATAATTAGCATAAAACAATCATGATCATGTCAAACAATGACATACATACATGTATACATATATGGACATCATCGTAATCATACTCACAACATAATTACCAAATATCGTAAGGTCAAGGTTAAGAGAACTCCCTTTATCCATGCATAACATGCATAATATTGAGAAGAATAGTTCCCAACATAGACAAGGCATTTGATGCCTCAAATCCATTTACTTTTAATTTTTTGGTGTCTTTATCATGTATGTACTACCACCATCCATTTACCACAATGGACCCAACCAGTCCAACCCACTGTCATATTCTTACCTTCCATTGCGCTTACTCATGCACCGATATTTTTCCGCGTCTTTCATTACCTCTTGGGTACCACAAATCTCTCCCCAATATCCATCAACTTTCCTCTTTCCCAAACCAATCCTGAAGACTCTCAAAACATAAAATTAAATAACAAGAACAAAAAATAAGAAGACCATGAAAAACCAAAAGAAATATGACACCACAACAAAGTGGCACGGCCATGCACTAGACACAATCAATAGATGCAATCAAGACTAAAAATCAATCACAACAAATCACAAGAGTTAAAAAAATATAAGACTTAGCAACAAACACCATGACCCAATCCCCATGTTTCCCAATGCTTCCAAGGGAATGCGCAACCTGACCCTTCTTTGTATTTCATGGTAGTCTCTTGCCATGCAATCCCTTGCATCACACTGCCATAGCCACATAACTGTCATCGCATAAATAAATATAAAAATATACCAATTATCTTACCTTGTTGTGCCAAGCACGTTGACCTGTAACTGAACATGCACATATATCATCTCTCAAGGGACTCTATTAAGTCCGTATATTAATAGTGTAGTCCCTTATTATGTTAGTGTAGCCCCCCTTATTGTTATTGTTGTACCCCTGTAACCCCCATATTGTTATTATTTTGCCCTTACATTGTTATTTTTAGGTCGGCTAGGATTACATTGTGGCCCCACTAGGATTATATTGTGGCCCCATGGACTCCTATATATAGAAGGAGGTTTTCGTCATTTGTATCATCCAAGAATTGTTCATTCATGTAATATATTGGAGGTTTCCCCCTCGAAGTGGCTTATTTATAAGGCATTGATATCTCTTTTCTTCTATTTTTGGAGCTGGTTTTACAACATTTGGTATCAGAGCTTTGGGATTCTAGGGTTTCGCTGCTCCAAACAGGTCATTGTGGAATTTTCGCTATAAAGTTTTTTCTACGAAGGTTCAGAAGCTGAAATTTTTAGAGTGCGAAATCAAAATCCTGAGGAACATCTTCGCAAAATTTTAGAGCTTGGTTCGCAATATTTTTGGAGATATGATCTGTGGAAGTTGGGTTTTTTTGCAGGCTCCGGAATTTCACTTAAAACGGTCATCGCGAATTTTTGCTATACCTTTTTTTCTACGAAGGTTCAGAAGCTGAAATGTTTAGAGCGCGAAGCTAAAATCCTGAGGAACATCATCCCAAAATTTTAGAGCTTGGTTCACAATATTTTTTGAGATATGATCTGTGAAAGTTAGGTCTTTTTCAGGCTCTCAAATTTCATCTCAAAGAGGGGCTTGTGGGAAAATATTCATAGCTCTCTCTCTGAACATAGGATTGGAATGCCGTAAAAAGTGGCCGCAAGTACACAGACTGTAGTTTCCTGTCAATAAATTTCAGAGCCAAAGGAGGAAACAGTGACACGTGGCAAGTCGTACAAGTGCGCTCTACTGAACCAGTCCATAATTAGGTCATCATAGGAGATTGGGCACAACTTTGTCTTAAAGAATCCAAATTAGGTCAGACCTGTCGAATTCTAAAGAGAATTTAGAGGGCTACCTCAGTGCCAAATTTTAGATGTTGAATATTTGAAATCACAAAGGTAATTCAGTTTCAATATCGAGCTCCTCAAAATCAAGAAAAAGGTGTGTATTTGGTTTTTAAAATTGCATAACGTTTGTTTGAAAAAACAGTTTGAAGTGATTCCAAGGGAATATTTTAGAATTTTTATCATATTGGGTTCTATAATGCCTCCAAAAAATAATTCCATACCCATTAAGCCCTCAAAAATCTATACTATGACGCATGAAGAGGAAGAATTGCAGTATGAGATATCAAAATTACGGTACCAAGTGCAACAAATTTTGATCTTACGAAGAGCAACCGAAGATGACATAGATGGTTTAAAATCAGAAATGGAGGCTAAGTTGGATGGTTTGAAGGATCAAATAATAGCAAATATGGATGATAAATTAGTGGAAGATCACATCGAGCATCAACAACAAGTTCTCCAACTCTCAAAGGATAACCCAACTTTGGTGCAGAATCTAATGAAACAACAGGAAGATCAACGTGACATCGAAAGAAGTTATGAAGCAGTCATAGAAATAATAAATCAACAAGTACGATCAATTTCAGAGTATCTCAGCAAGTGGAAGAACTTTCCTGTAGAATATTTCACATGGGAGGATGAGAATTTTATACAGAAGCATCAAGAAATAATCAAGCGTTGAGGACAACATTTGTTTGAAGGAGAGGGGCATGTTAAGTCCCTATATTAATAGTGTAGCCCCTTATTATGTTAGTGTAGCCCCCCTTATTGTTATTATTGTACCCCTGTAACCCCCATATTGTTATTATTGTGCCCTTACATTATTATTGTTAGGTCGGCTAGGATTACATTGTGGCCGCACTAGGATTATATTGTGGCCCCATGGACTCCTATATATAGAAGGAGGTTTTGGTCATTTGTATCATCCAAGAATTTTTCATTCATGTAATGTATTGGAGGTTTCCCCCTCGAAGTGGCTTATTTCTAAGCCGTTGATATCTCTTTTCTTCTATTTTTGGAGCTGGTTTCACAACAGACTCCAACCCCTTGACAAATCCAACCATAGCTAGAAACCAACTGTTATACCTACCAAATACATGTTCATAAATATAGCACATGTCCATATAATTCCTGAAAAAATCAAGGCTAAGACGTCTTCATGTATGTATTGCACTTATTCGTTTGGAATTAGGGTTCCAAGCATAACCAAAGGAATTATTACCCAATTCCTCTATTTTACCATTTACCTTGCTGCAATTGAGTCTTACTATGTATTGTCATATCACCCATCTATTAGTTATGGAAACAATTCAACTATTACCTTTTCATGCTAATACCAAGCATGTTTCCCTACAACTATTCACGCATGTCAATCACATGTCCCACATATCAAGACATCATATCTATCAATTTGAGATCAACCTTTTCCAAGACTAACAACCATGTCATAATCATTTAGTAGTCAAAATCACAATACTATAACTATCAACTACTTATACTCAAGTACACATCAGCTATCTCAACACATATTGTGTTAGTACAACCATATTAATACCAAATCATTTCTTCATGCAATATTATGGACACATACTTATATCATGCGATTAATAAAACATTCAACAATAAATAGACGACATAATAGAAACCAACACTCAAACACCAAATAGATGACAATCAAACATTCAAGTACAAAGTAGACAATATAAGCAAACTCATACCTTAATGTGTCTTAAGGGGAGGCTATCTTGTCTACATAATAAATCTATATTAGCATGATATAACTTCACAACCCATCAACTCAAACCTAAATAAGGTCATGATATCCATAACAGTAACTATCTAACATGTTAACATCATAACTCATAAACAATTGTCATTAGACTAATAATCAAATATGCATAGTCAACCTAGATTAGTATGACATAATATCACAAATAAGTTGTCTCATACTTGATTCTCATAACCCTAACCATTTTCCTTAGTGTTGCATTATAAATTGCAAGGAGTTGTTTCTCTGTGATCTAGTGTCTGATTAGAGCACCAGACAGAAAGAGACGAGACTAATGAGACAAAAATGGATCCATTTCCCATATTATCATACAAGCAGCATGAAATTGATTCTATATTGTAATGAATATATATGGCACCTGGCCTCCTCACAATTTTGGGAAGGATATTGAATTCATAGCATAAACCTCACACTCCACTCAAGCAAACTACTTTATCTGCACTCGATCTCAACACCTACACACAACCACAAACACTTAAGGATGACAAGTGATATTCCTCGAAATATCATTAGACCACAAGCAATATAGATTGATTACAAAATATGTTGAACACATAATCATGTAAGGGAATGAATCATAAATCTTCATTAATCATATAAAAACTACAACGCTTATACCTTCACTTCCTCTCCACGATCCGACAGAGTTTCCCCACTAAATCCAAGAAATGAGCATAAAGAGTACACACGTATGGAAAATACCTCACAAGATCTCTCTAGCAGTGAAATGGCAACATAGGATCAAGATCTCAGCTCCCAAAAATTGGCTCTCCAAACTAGCCTGCCCTCTCAAATGGTCCAATATAAATAGGTAGAAGAGATGTCTCGGTAGGATGTATGTGTACGCCCAGGACGACGATAATTTACAAAATATTCTAACTGGTGACTTTTGGCTAACTCAAATAGATGAGACATGGAACTAATCTCCTAGGGACCAAGGCATTTTATAGCATTCCCTTGGTCGTAAGCATATAAAGGGCTAAAAAGGGCCCTAGCCATAGGCATAAGGAGGCCTACTAGCAGCTATAGCATCCTGGTTGCAGGCATAAGCCTACCTGCCTATGGCTAAGGGTCAAATTGGCCAAAAAAAGGTCATCATGTCAGGAAAATTTCATCCAATAATTAGGGATAAGGGTCACTGATCTAGGGGGAGAAAAATAGGTTGATAACACTTATGAAATCCTGGAGGAATTAAGATCCTAAATGATAGTGAAACCCCCTATGTACTTGTGAAAATCAAAGCAAAATTGCTCACCTGCTCAGTGAAAAATAATTGTACACTCAAAAGTATACAATTATAAATACAAATTTACCATTTCCATCCACTCAACTAGAAAATTCCCATTCCATTCATGAATGGGTCTATTTTTAGTTGATTCACTAGTTAACTGAGAGATTAGTGAGTTAACAATAGTCATAACTACTCAACTTACATTCAAATGACTCAAATAATGACTAGAGCTCAATTAATTGAGTTCGACTAACAATAAATCAACTAGATTTATAGATTTTAGCAATCAACCCAAGCACAACTCTACTTCTAGCCTACAAAATTGAATTTACTGATTTAACTAGGAGACAAAGCCATGTCACTCTAGCTAACTGTAATCCAAGTCATCCTACTAATGTTAAAAAACAAATTTCTCCATTTCATTAAGGTGCAAGTCAAATAAATAATTTTCTTGCTACAGTCTCAAAAATTTGGAGAAAACTCCAAGAAAAAAAATATTACAGACTCTTAAGAACAAGAAGAAGAAGTAGAAGTGGTGCAATTTGAAGGGGAACTCATCAGTGCTCTTGATGAGTTAAAGAAGTCCAGAAGAGAGAAAAAGCAACTAAAAGAGAAGTTGCAGTGTGTTTAAGAAGGTATGTATAACTCAGACAATGAGGAGTCTGTTTATCAAAAAGAAAAACTTGAATAAACCATCAAAAGTAAAGACAGCTTAGCTCTTCAACTATAAGAAAAAAAAAAACATGTGAAAAAATAGAAGAAGAGAACATGCATCTAAAGTAGGATTTGTTCAAAGTAAATAAGGAGACAATCCCATAGACATGAAAAGAATACATTTTTTCCCTAAAATTCAAATTAGAAGAAGTGAAACAAAAATAAGTTCTTAATGATCTAATCCATGAATGGGAAGAAAATTGTTAGAGCCTCGAGGTTGAAGTTGTCTCTATGATAATGGATATTGAGAGATTAGAGACCAATAAGGGTGTAAATGAAAATTTTTAAAAGTGGACAAACAATCTATATTATATTTTGAATATTCAAAGGTCTCCAGGAAAAAAAAAATTAAAAAAATAAAAAAATAAAAAAATAAAAAAAACAGGTATGGGATATTCTAGACCAAAGGAATCTTCTATAATAAAAGCTTCAGGTCCGCATGATTTCAAGCACCTTGGAGCTATGAAAATATACTTCAATAAAGATTCAATGAAGATAAAAATTAGTAAGAAAGAGAGGAGTCCATCATTGGAACAAGAATTCCAACTTCTGAAAGGAGTCATATTGTTATAACCCTATTTTCCACTCCATTCTAATGATAGAAACCCAAATTCAACTTACCTCAGTTTTTGGCTATAATGCATCCCATTTTCACCTTTTCTTTTACTTATGTGAGATTTATCCCATGTTAAAATTGTTAAATTGCATAATTGAGAAATTTCTCTTAATTATTTTGCTAAAATATTATAATTATGAGATAATAATTATTTCACAATTGAGATAATTGAGAAAAAACTCATAATTGTGAAAAACGTTTCTAGATTTTTTCATTCCCAAGGAGATCAACTTGACCCACTTGTGTAAGAGTTGGATAGGGGTCCATTTTCGTAGAATTTTCCTAACTTCTCAATCCCCTAGGTGTCTAGATACATTCTCTCAAAGGATAGAATAAACCTATATAATCTCACTAAGAGGAAAGGGAGAGGGGAGAGTGAAAATTTATTTTGAGATATTGTTGCCTTGATTCAGATATTGAGAGACATATTTAGTTTTTAGGTCATATTACTTAGAGAGGGGGAGACTCTGCCACATTTTGGAGAGGACATATTATGCTTGAAGGTATATGATGTACTTTTGATGTATGGTTAATAGACATATATTTTCCTTTCCTTCCAAATCTATACTTGCAGTTATTTGTTCATGTTATTTTTTATTTATTTGAATTGGTGATCTTTTGTGGAAGATCACTTGTTGTCCTTGTTGGTTTGTGCTTGTGTGCAGGCTTAGATAAGTAGTAGAAGAGAGGGATAGCCTAGTTGGAGTGAGAGGATTTTGCATCAAACTCAAGAGCCTTCACCAATCTGTGAGGATACCAGGTGCTAGTTCAAACCCTATAGAATTAAGGAATGCATGATTGCTTTCTTTTATGATCATATGGCTAAGGATTTATTTTTTATTGGTTAGCAATATTTATATTTTTTGGTAATCCTAATAGGGCATAGGATTACAGAGAAATGACTCCATGTGTGCCTACTACCTGAGTCACAGTATATTCTAGGGTGTGGAGTGTGATGTCTTCAAGATCCACAATCAGGATTATATCATTATCTCTTCGTACACCCTCTCTATAATGTTGTTGAATGTATCTTTGCATTGTTTCTCCACTAGTACTGTGCACCCCTTCCAACACAACTGAAGCACTCCACCTTGAAAAACCGGTGAGGAAATAGATTCCCTCCAACTCTATGGAAAAAAAATTTGACCCCACTATGAAAAGTTGGTTGTCCACATCCCACCACTGAATTATTTATCCAAGTAAAAAGGTTTGGTTTTTCATGTTGGGAATCATGTAAAACTTCAATAATCCACAGTTCCTCAATTCATCCAAGGTTGGTTGTTGATTCATGGCCTACATCTCATTGAACACATGATCTCTCTCCCTCCACTCAACCATGGTTTCTCCTTCACCCACAAAGAAAATTATTAGTCATGGCCATTGTCAAAAACATGAATCCCATGACCTAGCTCAATCAATTTTTGGGAAAGAAAGAAGAAAATTTTAAAAAATTTGGCCCTAACCGCACCCATGGAATGCGCAAGTTATGGTTCTAGATGCAAGGCATATGTTGCATCCATGTAGTTAGTGTTAGGGTCCTATAAATATAGGATTCATAATTTTTGAATTGACTTTGATAGTCTTGTAAATATGTACATACCTTGCTTTATGCAAGTTGTTTTCCCATATTTTGAAAATAATAAATAATAATAAATGAAAAAGAGGGTAAAAATTCCTAAAAGAAAGATCAAAGGACTTAGAAAAATATAGACCCCAAAAGAAAAAAGAAAAATAAGACCTTAAATTGAGCAAGTCCAAATGCCACTACTTTTATTTTTACTGCAAGAATAATGATTATGTGCAGAGTGTCAATAAATGCCATAATCCATGATCATTTAAACAGTTTAATCTTAACTTTTCATGCTTTCAATTTCATGTTCTAGATAGAGAATAAAGATTTGTCAAACAATTTAAACTTGACAAATCAGTAGATAGGTAGAGAATAATGAGGAGCTCAATAGTTTAATTTGAGCCCTCAGATGAAATAAGGTAGACTTAGATAGTTTTATGCTTTGAAAGAAAAACATTTTAAGGTTGCAAGCCTAAATGCACCTACAAAATGAAGAAAAAATGTTAGAAATAAAGTTGGGTAAGTAGAAAGTAGTTGAGCAATCATGTAACAAGCATCATCGGGTAAAATCACTAATTTCCCCTTCCCTACAAGTATTCAGTATTCTAAACTATCAGTCAAAAAGGCTCAGAGCATTTCTATAACTTTTGTTGGAACCGGACCCAAGGCTCGATGACTGATAAGTTAAAAATATTGAGTTCTACATTAAATCCACATTTCTCAGCATTTACCCTTCATTCATACATAAAAACCCCTTTTCCTAAGTAAATACACATTCCTACTTAGTAAAATTGAAAACCCTAAAATAATTAATTTCATTCCCTTCAAAATCATTCATAAAACCCTCAAAATTACATTTATCCTAAGTATTAGTAAATTAATATAAAAGATGAGCAATTCTTTATTTTCACACTTTACTTAGAGATAACATGTGTTTTGTTTCCTTTTGCTATCCCTTTATTCATATTAACACCTAACTTATTGTAGTAACCCTAATTACACCCTCCTGTATATATTAAATCCCTTATATTTAAATTAAACCCCCAAAACCCATTATTTTACGTTTAGACCAAAGTTTATTATCCCCATGTGCGTAAAATAAAAACCCTGCCCTACAAACCCCTTGGTCTAAACCTACCTATATACAAGTATCCCCTCCCTATAGTTTTAAACAACCATACAATGTTTAGAAACTATATAATAAAAATCGCGCCCGTGTATTGATTAAAACATTGGTTAAATGTTCTAATTAACACATAAAACATTACCCCCCACTTATTTTTTAATGCCCAACTGTAAACTTTATTAAAAAAACACATTTTTTATAAAGTTTAAATTTTTTCTCCGCTATCATAAAAATAAGGTTTAAACGTATTTTAAACATTTATTTCATAAATTTTAAACCATCTGCGCATATAACAAATAACTTGGCCCCACTCCCATTTCGGTGCAACTCCCAATCAATCGCGACCGTTCGCATTGATCCCCCAAATCTGATGGTTGACATTTCATATCGCGTGGAAAAGTAGCACGATCACCCGAGCTCCAAACCTGCACGAAATGGGTGGTTTCGTAGATTCCTCTCTCCTACACGTGGATATTTCTTATTCGATCGCGTGAGTAGAACCCAATACCTCTTACTACCGAAAAGCCACGCGATAACCACTATGGTTTTCGATCCATTTAACCCCGAAACCACCCTTCCCGTCGATGTGAAAATCAATCAATGCCGAAGTAATATAATAAAATGCATATAAAACCTTCAAAAATGCATTTCATTCCTTATCTTCTGTGCATTAACCTTAACCTCTGCTCGGGCCTTCTAGATTGTAAAAAGCATCCTTTTTCTGCCATTTTCATGCCCGAAAGCCTACAAAAATTGCCCTGCGATCATTCAAGATTACTGAGGAGCTCTACGTTGCTCCAAAAATCAGCAAGGAACTGTACAACCTGTTCAAAGACTTCAGAAACCATTTTCGAAACCCTATTCCTCCAAATAATAGGTTTTTATTCCAAATTAAACCTGTTTTCAATTTGAAAAAACCTTTTAAAAGATAAATTCCATTCATAAAGTCCAAAATTGTCAATAAGAAACCTGCCAAAAATGTCAAAAAATAGGCCAAACCCTGTCAAAAATTCTGCAAAAACATTGTTTCTTGTTGTTCGTTGTTTTAAGGAGAAATTTTGGGTTTATAGTTTCTATAAACTATTTAAACTCTAAATTAAGCCAGAAATCCTCTGAAGATAGCCAAAACTCTTTTGCCTGACCTTAAAAGACTTTTTCAATCCAATTATTCACTGAAAAACTCAGGAAACCCTTGTTTCTTGTTTAAACCCAGTAAAAGACTGAAAATTCTTTTTTGAAGAATACAAATTTGGAAGGAAAAGCCCAAAGAAAGACCATACTTTGCCTATTTTCATCCAAGAACCTCTGTTAAATTAAAAAATACTTCTGCAAACTATTTAAACTTGCAGAAGTAGCCAGAATGACTAAAAAGCAGAGCTCCAGAAACCCTTTGCAACTGATCACAATCTTTTTGTGCTTAGTTCAAACCCTTTTTCATCGTCTTTCCCATCATCGAATCCATTATCCCTCCATGAAAATGTTTTTCCTATTAACAATTATTTTATTTTGCAGGTCATTAGCAAAAGGATAATTTGGATAAAAAAAAATCTAAATACTAGTTAAAGATATTTTTTACTCCAAGAACCTACAAGGAAATGAATTCAAAGGATTTTCCTTAAAAGATTACAGGCATCAGAGTTAAAGAACAGTCATCCTATGAAAGATAAAAGACCATTTTAATGTAAAGATTAAAATAGGGCATTCATAATAGTCAGGGTAAAAGGAAGAACTCACAGTAAAGGTTGAAGTTCAAAGTAAAGTAAGAATTCACAGTGACAATGAAAATAGAACAGTCAAAGAGCATCAAAGTTAAATTGTATCAGATGAAAGTCAGAGTGAAGGTTAAAACAAAGTTACATAGTAGTCAAGGTGAAACAATAAAAGTAAAAACAAAGGTAGTAATGGTTAAATAGAGATGAAAATACTTTCACCAACAATGAAATTTATCCAAAGTAAAAGAAAAATAGTTAAAAGAACAAAAAGGTTAAAAAATGAAAACAGAGCAAGAAGGGACATTTTTTGCATAAATTTCCTGTTTAAGTCATTGTTTTGCAGAAAATATTATGTCTAATTCAAGATGAATTTTGAATTTATGTTCTTATGATGTCCATCTACAAAAAACTGTCTCACTTTTCTAACAGCCATTATGGATTTGGAAATATTAAACAATATTTTAAAGCAATTTTTACAGAAAATTCCTGTTAAGTCATCAATTTGCAGAGAAGATTGTGGCCCATCAGAAATACATATTACAAAATTGAAGGAGGTTTTTGTTCCTAAGAGACCCATATACAAAAACCTATATCCCATTTTTCACATGTATTACAGAATGCGAGATACATGCACATATTTACAGCCTATTTTTCAAACTGTGGAAAACTATGTTTTACACATCTTTTTGCAGAGCCTATTGTGAACAGCAGGAGAAGAATTTTAGGGAACTGAGAGAGATTTATCTCAAAAAATATTTATATACAATAACCTCTTTCACTTTTTACATATCTATTTTGGATTGAGAAATAAAAAGGTATCATTGGATCCCAAGTTTGCAGAATTGTTGGTGCAGAATGCACAAAGAAAGGAGACAGTTAGTGACTTGGATGCCTCATCATCAACTAATGGTTGAGATCAAATTCGAATTATCCTCTTTGTCATCACCTATCCATAAAAAATAGTGCCAAATAGATGCATTAGTTGTGATTTTCCTTTACTTAAGTTCTATTTATGTAAAACAGTTGGAGATATTTGTAAACCAATCTTGATATTTTTTCAAGATATTCTAGTTTAGAATTTGTATAAATACTTCAATATTTGAAGTATTTTGGTGGAATAAAATTGTTGGGATTGTTATAGTCATTTCTTCTTGGACTTTAAAGCTTTTGCGTGTCAAAACTTCGAGTATTAGGCTGGATCAAAGAAAATTGGCATCATACTTCAGGATTCATGTGATGAACTATTTGGAGTGAAGTATTTTCTTCACTTGTCATTGTTTCTTTTCTTTGTTACATGCATCCATTTATGTTTATGCTAAATCTGAATGTATAACTAGGAATATTACTATAGTTATGTTAATAGCACCCTGTTTTTAACTAGTTATCATTTATATGTTTTCCTCTTATTTCCAGTGTAGGGAACCCTTAATTGCTCCCTCCCTCGTTTAACCTCTCCTACTACTTCCCTTTTCCGGATTTAAGGATTCTTAAGTGCCCTTTATCCCAATCATACCACCTCACAAAAATAACTTTCCAAGATCTCCAAGGGTTATCTATCTTTCCCTGAAGACATTTGACATTTTTTTGTCCTTGATCCTAGTCCTGTTAGCTTGATTTTGACTCCATAGCCCAATGGGAAAATAGATTTCCCGCTATCCTTCCTTTCAAGTGATTTTGCCCACCAAATCTACCAAAACAAAACCAAAGCTGCACTTTCATAACTAGCCTAATATTCACAAATTAAAAAAAAAGTTAAACTTTGAAGAGAGCGCCCTCTCTAAACCCTAGGAAGGCTAGATCCTAGAGTTTGAAGTAGGTTTGTGGTTACCTCTAGAATTTTTTGCTAAAAGCCAAATTCACACAACTTAAGAATTACTAGAGTGATAACAGTTAGAACCCTTCAACTGTAAAAATGTTTCCTCATGTGTGCATTCGGGGGGTTTTCTACTTAAAAATATTTAAAAATAATAATAATAAATAAATAAAATAAAACAACAACTTCAACCAAGAGGAACCTATGCTTAAAATTGACAAACAGGGGGACAAATCATCTTACCTTGATTGGAAATATTTTCCTTTGGCTACTCTTTATCCTCCTTGCCTTTACACTAACAATCTTGGATGTTATCTCCTTCCCTCTTCTCCAAACTCACAATGACCAAATGAGGAGGTGTGGCCTCTTTTTATAACACTTTTGGAATCTTTTGATAATATTTCTTTTTTAATTAATGGGATTGAGAGGGTTTTTTGCTTTATAATTCTTTTTTCTAGTCAATTTTTTGCATGAGTTTGGGATCTACCTTTTAGTGTCACTTTTTGTGGGTCACATTTACAATAATGGGCCTGAGGTATGTCATCTCTTGGAGGTAGAGCTAACTTGGTCATGGATACCCTAATTTATCACCCCTTTATTATTTTGGTATCCATGTAGTCATTTTATTATGTTTTCATAATCCCTCCTTCTGACCCACTGTGACCTAGAATCTGAGCCTCTTGTCTGCTTCTTCGACATATTTCTAGCTATACACAAGGAGGATTTCATCCCTTTATCCCTTTTGATTGCCACTTTTTATCAGCCTACTTTTGCACGAGGATTCTTGGTTTCTTCATTCCATCGTCATCATATTCTTGGCATACCATAAACTTTCACTTGTTTTTTTTCCCTTTATTAGAGGAACGATTGTGTTGAGTGGTCTTATGACTAGCCTCTTTTCCTCTTTATGTCATGAGTAGTTCCATTCAAACAGGAACCAGTTTCTACCCCTTATTCCACTCATTCCTCCAAGAGTATTTTTCTTTCACCTCTTTTCATACTTCTTAACTTAGGAAAGATTGTTGAGTGAACTTGTCTCCTTCATGCCCACTTAGAAATTACTTGAAGGGGTGTATATTCAATATAAGTTTAACCTTTTTTGGACTAAGTAGACTAGTCATGAAAAAGGAATACTCTAGTCTACTATGTCTATAAGGTTCTCCTTTGTATACTTTTATAAGAGTTGTACCATCCATATGAGTCTATTTACTCCTCTGTTTGGTTACTCTTTTAGTCATATGGAGTGTGCTTCAATTCCTCCTGCATTTCTGCACGATATCACATGGATCTCACTAGTCATGTTGTTGAGTCACTCTTGTTTCATTCCGTTATATGTTCAACGGAAGTCTCAGCCTCTTGTTGACATTTTTTGAGTCGTCCATCCCTGTGTCAAGTGTACTTCATCATCTCATGACCTCATCCATACATCACATCATCCTGGTATGTTCTGTGTTGATTGATGGGGGATACATCAAGGCCCTCCTTCAACATATATTCTCTTATCGACTTCATCTCATTATCCAGGAGCTTGATCTAGGAACCGGTAGTACCTTGGAGCATGTAGACCTTAGTGGTAGGCTTCCTCGTGATCAAAAATGGGTTTACATCATTGGATATTGATTGGTCAAGTTCACTGGTGTTTAACGTCAGCTCATTTATTCACACCTTATGGACTGTACAAGGTACCTTCGGGTCCATTTTCCTCATTGGTGGTTTCCCTCGCATTTTTTACTGGTTTACCTCATTAGATGGTAATCAAGAAATTTCTACAATGCTCAACATTAGTACATATATTCGCATGTTGTATATTTGTACTGTTGTCGCTCCTAAAGACAGCCTAGAGTTGTGATAGACCAGTGCCTAGGACATCTTAGCATAGCAAGGAGCGTATAATATAATGTATGAAGTTTTCAACTTCAACTCACATGCTATCTCCTGTAAACAGGGAAATAAACTAGAATGGGACCAAATTCTCAGAAAGTGTCACAGGGAAAAGAATACTGCAGAGGCAAGATGCAAGATTCCAATATAAAGGCATCAGACAGTTAAGAGACAATTTACTGTAAAGAGGGCCAATTCAAGTAATATGTCATAGAAATCAATTATCAGAAGGGGTGGTCTTGTGAAAGAAATATCAAGAAGATACTAGTTATCATTGGGTTGATATCCAGATACACAACATAGCCATGCATGGGCTTACCAATCTAAGAATCCATACACAACAATGATGTTTTAAAAACACCCTCCCAAAGAAACTAATATAGCAGAAATACGGTTTAGATGAATAATGGAACTGTATATCATGCCTGAGCCATATTTAAAGCGCTTGACTGATCCGAGTATGGGTATCAACTAGGATAAATCCTTACCAAAAATCAGTGAGCCACTCGCATTCCAGAAACATGATACAAGAAAGATGGATGAAATGAAATGTTGTATTAAAATAACACATAAGGGAAGGTTACATACTGTGAAATATCAAAGACCAAAATCCTCTTAAACAGATAGAACTCCTCCTCACTGAGACCCTATGGGCTCTGAGCCTTCATACAAAAGTTCTACAAAATGTATACAAAAAGCCTTTCACTGCATAATTTTCTGATAAAATCTGGAACCCTTCATAATCTGTTCGTTGGGGTTTTTATAGGAAACAAAGAAGACTAATAAAGAAATTGGGTGATGAACATTTAATTGTATCATTAAAACAAAATGGCGGAGATGTGCACGCCCATACTGCTGAATGGTTCTGAAGTGTTGTTTGTACTCTGTGATCTTCTTTCTGAAATAAATGCTCTGGGTAAAAGTCTCTTCAGGAACACGGTAGAGAAATAAAAACCTTATGGGCAGTCTATCCTTTCCTGGAGAGAAAATTCTGCTGAAATAAAACCTTGAGGGCATCGTTTCCTGTGTATTGTACCCTCTGCCTTCCCAATCCTGAACTAAGGTTTAAAATGTTCAACGCCGAAAGCTGAATTTCTCAATAATTCACTGATCTTCCTCTGCTGCTCCATTAATGTTTTCATCTGCTCAATCTGTGCTTTGAATGGCTCTGCAGGGTTTGACAGATTTGAACCCTGCTTCTTTAATGGAAGTCTTGTCGATTTAGCTTCTTAGGCCTTTCTTCATAATTTCAGCTCCTCGAAATGGTCCTTTGACATGCTCTCTATCACAGTAATAGAGACTGTGAATCATAATAGTTTCCCACCGCTGTAAACCTGCAAACTCATTAAAGAAAACCATGCACAGGAAGGTGAACACACTGGGGATAATGGTGAGATAGCGCGGCATAGTGGATAGGTCGATAAATGCAGGGCGGTGATAGGAAATGTAGCGTGACGGTGGGAGGTAGCAATGGAGAAGGTTGGAAGATCGTAGCAGATTAAAAACTTTGAATTTGACCTTTAGAATGATATATAAGAAAGGCGGAAGAGAATGCATTGAATGGCACGTGGAATGGTGACGTGGAGGAGGATCGGGCCAATGGCGTGGCGTGGGGTTAATGAGGGCCATCCGATCTTGGCGGAGATCGACGGTGGAGTACGCGTAGGAGGGCAACGGACAGTGGGCCAGGGGTCGAATATGCTGTGATTAAATGCCGTGTAACTTCGAAGAGTGACAACCGTTGGATGAAGACCCCCAGATCGGACGGTTGACATGAATATCGCGCCGTGACTTTGACCGAGCAATAATGTGCGATGGAGGGTGGTTTTTGAGCCATACACGAGGACACGCGGCGAGCGCTATATGGAATCGCTCCCATTTGAGAAATATCACCCACCTCTGAAAGGCGGTGCGATGAAAACCACCGGTTTATGGACAGTGTTTTTGGGCGCAAGGACCACATGGGTGAATAGACTGCGGACCGTTGATTTGGCAGAATGATCGGTCGGCGCACATACGATTTGGGCGATGAATGGAATGGGCCACGAGCGCAGTTCTGATTCACGAAGACCGTTCGATCTTGCAAAGATCGACGGCTAATATTTTGCCTGATCATTTGGTTGATAAGCGCCTAGTTCTTTTGTGCTTGGTTCCAGCACAGGGTTACGCGAAGGAAAAGGACAGAGGGGCTACGGCCTTAAATATTTTCAAATGTGGGGTTTGTCTGCCTTTTATAATGTAATTTGGAGGCGGGAAATGGTAACGATAGGCATAAGAATTATTTTCCAAGGCTGAAAGGGGGAATTTGAGAGCTTTAAGCCAGATTGCCTGTGAAAATTTTATAGGAAGCTGATTATGATCAACATGTACCATCAGGGTTATGTCGAAGACCCTTGGTCAAGGATACCTTACTCTTATACAACATCCTTCCCAAACTGTGTTGGATTTATGTACCATTATGTACTTTGAGGTCTATTCTAGGGCACCTTGTGTCTGTTATGTGTCCATAGTCCTACAGATGTATACAGTGACCTAGATACACATTGTATTTTCTAGTGGCTATGCTCTATCTTTTGAGTCACATGGATCCATTTTGTATGTCTATGTGTCCATGTATTATCATTTCATTTCATGGATCAATAGTGTATGTTTTTCAACCATGTTCAGTATCACTTTATGATCAAGCATGGTTATGTTTGCCTCGGGGATGTTATCAGCACATATCATACTTTAGATTTTGGTAACTTTCGATCCAAGTTCTTGACTTTCTCTCCTCCCTTATAATTTCACCTCTGAGCTCTATTATAATTCATTTCATCCTTCGGTTACTCTTCTGACCTCATGCATAAGGTGGTATTTTTTATCAGCGTATTTTGAACCCTAGTGTTAGTACCTCTGAGTCATTATGTTGATTTACCTTCTTCTAGGCCTTGACCACTCTTTTTCCCAACGTTATGCCACAACCAAACGGAGCCTAGATTGTGTGTGTGGTTGGAACCTTCCAATCACATAGAGGAAACATTTCATGTGCAGTTATAGCCAATATTTCACTATTTTGTGCATGCAGTTGGGGGATTCATTCTAGAGACTTATGGTTCCTAGGAGATCAGTTTGACTCATCATCTTATCCTATCTATTCAAGTTGGCTAGGACTCATTATTGAGAATATTCTCTAACTTCTCTTGGTCCTAAGTTTCTACATTCATCTCCTAGGATTATTCTCCTTCCTATTTATATTGGGCCATCTTAGAGGGTGAGGCTAGTTTTGGAGAGCCAAATATTTGGAGAGTGAGCTTCAGAGAGTCTATTTTTCTTGTGTGATTCAAATTTGAGGTTTTCATACCATTGTGATTACTTATTCATTATAGTGGGAAGAATTCATTGGAATTAGGAGAGGAGTACTTAAGCTAGAGGTATATTGATGTATGCTCATTTATATGGTTAATGGAAATTCATGATCATTTCCTTTATACCAGCATTTGGAGTTATTTATACGTGTATTTATTGATGTTTTGATTCAGAGATATTCCACGGAAGATCACTTGTCTACTTTGTCTGTTTGTGTTTGTGTGAAATCTTTGGATCGAAATTGGATGAAAAGGATCACTTGATTAGAGCTCAAGGATTCTATAGCAGGCCCAAAACCCTTCACTGACCTATGAGGAGGAAAGGTACTCGCTCATCCTTTACAGCATTATAAATTTCATGAAAGCTACTTGCAAGGCCATTTGGTTTGGGAAATATTGTTGAATTGACTTATCCATTCTTTTTGTTGTCTAGTTTATCTTAATCGAGCATAAGATCAATGATAAATATCTCCTCGCATGTAGAATTTACAGCAACACATACCAACGAAGAATAAATCAATCAGCAAGACAACATAGGTACCTTCATGTACAAACTTATGAACTTTCCAACTTTGGGTACTCTAGTTTATTTTATGGTCATTCTTATAAGTGTCATATCTTTGGAAATAAATCTATTGAATGTAGAAGAGTCAAAGTTGAAAGAGATGATAATTCCATATTCAATAAGTATCATAATTATATATCTCAAAACTATCCTCCCATAAATATAAATCCCTTCTCTCCCTGTAATGGATGATGTTGAATGCGTCAAATGTAATAATTTTCGGTACAAAGTGTGTGAATCCAAAAGCATATTTGAGTATTCATCTAAATCCCATGATTTTCCAAAGGATAAGAATAATTGGAAGCATAATTATAGAAATAACATGGAATGTGGACTTGATCTGTCAACACATGATCAAGAAAAAAAACGGTATGTGGATAGTGGTTGTTCCAAGCATATGACTGGGGATAAAAGTAAATTTGTGTCTATAAAAGAAAAGGACAGAGGGAACAGTGTCACATTCGGCAACAATGCTCCAGCAAAAAATTAAGGGCAAGGGCATAGTCAGTCTTGATGAAAAGACTAAAGCTCAAAAAATATTGTATGTAGAGGGTCTCAAGCACAACTTGCTTAGTGTGAGACAGATGTGTTATATTGGCTATAATGTGACCTTTTGATCCAAATATTATGAGATATGACATGAAAATAATGAAAATTTGGTGGGAAAGGTAGTCAGAACTTGCAATGATGTATATGTGTTTGATGACTCCAAAGTAAGTTGTTACTTGAGAAATAAAATGAAACTCGGTTGTGGCATAGGAGACTTGGCCATATGAATTTTGACAGTCTGATAAAATTCAGCAAGATAGGAGTTGTAAGAGGAATTCCAAGACAGCCAAGGCTTGATAATTTAATCTACAAGTCTTGTCAATTTGGTAAGCAGATTGGGACACATTTCAATACAAAGGATTTCTATTCATCTAAAACTTTGTAGCTAATTCACACAGATACATGTGGCCCAACCAAGAGGATAAAGGTATTTTATGTTTCTTATTGATGATTTTACCAGAGCCACATGGATCATACTCTTAAAAGATAAATCATAAGTTCTTAAATATTTTAAGATGTTTAAATCTTAGGTAGAGAATGAGAAATATATAAATATAACGTGTTTAAGGTCAATCAGAGGGGGAAAATACACTTCAAGAGATTTTGAAGAATATTGTTAAGAAAATGGCATAATGACGTAGTATTCTATGGCCATAACTCCATAACAAAATGGAGTAGTTCAGATAAAGAACCAAAAAAAATCAAGAGATGGCCAGAGCTACGATGGATGAAGTAGATGTACCTCACACCTTTTGGGGAGAAGCAACAAAAGTAGCAATGTACATAGAAAACAGAACACAACTTGGGCCTAATAGTGATAAGACTCCCTACAAGTTATGGAAGGGTATATCCGCATCAGTAAAACACTATAATGTGTTTGGGAGCAATTTTTTTATCAAAAGGCATGATAAAAATACTGGAAAATTAGACTCTCTTGCCAACGAGGGTATATTTCTTAGGTACTCGACTGAAAGTAAAGGATACTAATGCTACAAAAAAATATAAAAGAGAGTTGAGGACTGCGTTGATATAGTAATCGATGAAATAATACCAAAATCCAATTCTTCCAAAGGAAACATGAACTCATATGGAGAAGAAATTTCAATCACCAGACTCTCATATCAAGTAGAAATAGAGGCAAATGATGAAGATGAAGAAATAAGTACAACACCAAGGTCCAAAACTCCCTCAAGTTATGTACACAAAAGACATCTAGATAGCTAAATTATTGGTGATAAAGGACATGGTGTTCAAACTAGGAGGATATTCCTTTGTAGCCCAATTTGCACAAATATTGCTTTGCTATCTTAAATTGAGCCCAATAATATTAGTCGGGAAAGTGAGGATAATTACTAAATAAAGGAAATAAATGAAGAGTTGTATCAAATCGAGAAGAATGACACTTGGGATCTTATTACAAGACCCAAAGAGAAAAATTTCATAGGCACCAAATGCGTCTTCAAAAATAAGCTAAATGAGCAAGGTCAAGTGGTTAGGAACAAGGATCGTTTATTCTACAAAGGATATGCCCAAATAGAGGGAGTAAATTTTGAATAAACCTTTGCACCTGTAATTCTTCTTTACTTTTTCATTCATAAAAACATTAAGGTGCACCAGATGGATGTGAATTCAACCTTTCTCAATGGATATCTGGAAGAAAAGGTTTATATTGAATAGCTAGAGGGCTTAATGCTCATCAAAAATGAAGGGTTTGTGTGCAAACTAAAAAAGGCATTATATGGACTCAAATGGGACCCAAAAGAAACAAGGCTTTAAGCAGGGCGTCGTTGATATATATATATATATATAAACTGAGGACGACCACCTACCGATTGTGGTAGTGTATGTGGATGATATAATATTTGGTAGTGATCTGGAGAAGATGGGACATCAATTTGAAAAATGTATGCAGACAAAGTTTGAGATGTCCATGATAGGAGAACTATCCTTTTTCTTAGGACTCCAAATTTCTCAATCAAAGTATGGGGTCTTAATCTCCCAATCCAAATACCAAAGAGAATCTCTAAAGAAATTCGGACTGGAAAATTGCAAGCCAATTATCACCCCCATGGTTACAGATTATAATTTATGTGGAGAAGATGAGACACCTCTGGTAGATTAAAACCATCTACATATCGATGATAGGAAGCTTGTTGTAGCTCAAATTATCTAGACCAGACATCATGCAAGCAGTAGGTCTGGTGGTTATATTTCAATCTTGTCCCCATGAAAATCATGTCATTGTGTTCAAACAGATTTTCAAATATTTGCAAGTCACAACAGACTATAGGCTGTGGTACATTATAAGCATAAAGTTTAATTTAAATGCCTATACTGATGTTAATTGGGAAGGAAGCATTGATAACCGGAAGAGCACCTCTGGTGCAGCATTCTTTCTAGGAGGTTGCTTACTTTCCTGGGTCAGCAAGAAACAAGACTCCATTTCTCTATCAATTGTTGAAACAAAGGATATTGAAGCTACCACTAGTTTCTCACAAATTATCTAGATGAATCAAAACTTGAAGGAAATTAAGGTAGAGTTTTCCGATCCAATTCCAATCATGTGTGACAACACTAGTGCTATCAGCATCTCTAAGGATCTCGTCATTCACTCAAACACCAAGCGCATTCCTATAAAGTTTTGTTTCTTAAGAGAAAAATTTGTTGCTAGTGTTGTTCGACTTGAATATGTGGCCACTAACTATCAACTTGCAGACATATTTACTAATCCACTTGCAAGATATCCCTTTGTGTATCTGTGGAAGCATATAGGAGTTGTGACTCCTCCTCCCAAATGACTCAATTACAATGAGTATTGGAATCTACTTAGCTTGAAGGATCAATTGAAGAGTAGGTTGCAATGTTTTAGGGGGCTATTTCATAGGGATCCTTTACTATTGATGAAAAAATGGGAGAAGATTATTAATTTCAAGGGGAAGAACAATGATGAATAAAACCATTTTTGGGTTTAGGGGGAGCTTGGTTTGTTTCCATCAATGCCAAACAGGGAGATTGTTGTACATTTGGAATTGTATAAAAGTTTGGTGGAACTTGGTACGTTGGCATTGATGTCAATGAGACTAGCATTGAGATTAGAGGTAGCAGATGTTGGCATTGATGAGAATTTTTTTTATGGGGGGTCACATGGTTGTTGCAATATTTTGTGGAGAATCATCATATTAGCAAGCTTAGTGGATAAGCCATAAAAATATGACTAATTATTAGGGAGTCCTATAATTTGGAGGATATTATGTCTCAATAGATCACCTCAATTTCTCCTAAAAGTGGCATAGTTGGAAATTTCCTGGAGAGATATTTCCAACAGTATGTGGAATTCTAAAAAAGGCCCTCTAGATCAAAATTTATAATCATTCAAAGTAATAAATTTGAAGCCCTTAGTAGCAGTGCCCAAAAACCTGGAACACGCGGAACCTTGGAGACTTATTTGAAAAAGTTATGGGATAGCACCAAGCTAGGATATAAGGAACGTAACCTAGAACCTTGTAACCCCGGGAACCCGTAATGGACATATCCCGGAGGGTTGGGCGCAAACGAAATTTCAATCAAGTGGCAGGAAAACATACTCGGGATACAAATATCTTGCTGGAAGTTAACAATTTTTTCAAATGAAGGAAGGGACACCTATTTCCAAGCTTTGTGGAGGTTCCATTAGAAGTAGCTCACACTAGTGGGCTAGTGCCCAAAATCCTGTAAGCCTGTAAGACCTATGTAATTCATCTTAGGAAAGTTTATGGGCACTAGGGAATCCGAGCTCCAACACCATAACAATACCATAACGCAGTGCCTAGAGTCCTAGTTGTAGGTCACGCCACTCGGTCCTATGAAGGAAAAAAATTAGAGGATATTGGGGAAAGGTGTTAAGGCATAACTGTGTCAGGTTGGAATCTCGAAAGACCGTAATATATATGAAATATCTTTTACAAGAAGTTATGGGCACTAGGGTATCCGGGATCCATCTCAACAGTGTTCTATGTTTCATTATGAATGAGTTTGCGTCTCTTTACTTATGTTCCATACTTGGCAGTGTGTCATAGTCATGGAAGAGTCGGTAGCTCCAGAGCATAGTATATAGAGGAAAAATGGGTCGGTAGCTGAAATAAATGCACACAAAGAATTTAGTTACACTGGATTAATGGAAACTACTGAAACAAGCCTCCTTTGGTCTCATTAATTTCAAGCCACGATAAATTAAATGAAGAAGATGGCTTGAGGACATTATACCAGTGAATTTAAGAGCTCTGTTGGCATGTTGCGGCTAGAACGGGAAGAAGAGACATACTTGAAGTACATTTTGTACTTTGTGGGTATTTTGTACATTTTGTACTTTGTGTGCAGGTTGAATCGATATGAGTACTTGTTGAATGTGTAGGGTATACTAGGATTAAATTCTTAGTCTGGAGAATCCACAAGTTCCCATTCTTATATTTAATATAGTTGTAATGGCCTTGCAATTTTTTATGGAATAGTAGCAGGCAAAGTCATGTAGAAGCACGTTATTATGCATTGGACATCACAGACAGTGGGAGGAAAACAGATTTAGCATCAACCATTGTGCAAAAGTGGAACAAAACTCGGGATTTCCTTTGATAAAGATGGTGGATACAAAAGTAGTGTTGAGACTAGGTGAGTGAGGAGCAGAGAATCAAGTGCTAAGAGTTGTGTTTACAGTAGTTCAGAGGGATGAGACTAGAGCTCATTGAACAGTGGAGCTATAGAGCTAAAGGGAAGGATTATGTACTGTAGTAGATCATGTTTCTATTTCTGAGTATATGTATTAGCTTGTGTTTTCAATCTAAAAATTGTATGAAAAGTAGAAAAGTGGCTAAAGCAAGTAGTGGCCTGCATTATTAAGAGGTTGGTGCCTCTTTGAAAGTGGTGGATTTCTATGTGAAGGGGTTTGGGTCCTTTTATGAGTATGTTCTCACAAAAAACTTGATGCAATTAAGTGGGTGTTTAATTTACATCATAATAACAAACAAATTGGTGTTTTATCCCTTTAGGTTTCCACGTAAATATACTTGTGTCAATATGTGTGTGCTGATGAACTGATGAATTGTGTGATCATGTGAATGGTTTACTTTATTGCACATTTATATTTTATTCTGCATGCTCTAAAAAATAACTAGCAGAAGTCAAAGGAAATATAAAAATTAAGCAAAAAAATTAATAACCTCACTATTATTGATTCACCCACCACCCCCCCACCCCCCTCTTAGTAATTCCTTATTCCAACATACACATTATTAATAGGAGGAGCCTCTCCCATTGTGGCTAGAAGATTCAAGATCACCCTAGAACATTTCCTGGAAGAATCGCGAGGAATTCTCAACAAGCTAAGGAGCAGTATATATGGTTGTAATACCCCTCCTAAAACCCTCCAATGCACCTAAGACAAATATATGAGTTTCCTTGTAAGTTAGAGTGGACACATTTTAAATATTTAGGAATGCAAATATCCAAGAAAAATCTGAAGACTAGGGTTTGGATAGAGACCATAGACAAAATGAAGAGGAAACTTCAGCAATGGGGAACACACTAGTTAAAACTAGCAGGGGGGGGTTATTTTAATTAAATATATATTATTATCCCTCCCTATATACCGATATGGGATTTTGCAAGCACCTACAAGAATTCAAAAGCAAATAGAACTTATCATGGAGGTAGGACAAATACCAAAAAATGTAGCCTTCTTAGTTGGAAAAAAGTGGTTTCCCCTTATGAAAGAAGAGGGATAGAAATAAAAAACCAGCCTTGATGAACTTAGCCCTAGAGGCGAAAATATTGTGGACATTAATCAATGAAGAACCAGCTTATTGGAAGAAATTCATAAAAGGAAAATCCATGAATGCCCATCAACGGCAGCTGCTCCAAATTCATATACCAAGAAGACCATGTACTTCAATTTGGAAATTATGTAAAAAAAATCTCCCACTCATTCAAACCTACACATTCAGAATCCATGGGCCTGGGTGGACAAGAGATAAATTTCTAGGAAGAAAGTATTTTGATTAGGCCAAAATTATCTTTTATTCCATAACTTTAGCAGCTCAAGGACTAGCTTGTAAGGAAAGGCATATTTCAATTGGCACAAATTTTATTTTGGGAATAAAACAACTCATCTTGAAAAGACTATAAATCCCCAACCATTCCATCTGAGCTCCACCACCAATGGAACCTTCTTATAAAGCATCAAAAGGGCACAACACCTAAATTAGTATGGAAGGCAGAAAGTATGCCCAAAATCAATCTATTCATTTGGACCCTCCTCAAGGGAAATATATTGACATCTAAGAACCTTAGAAAGTGTAACATTCAGGATCCAACAAGATGCCCTCTCTACCTGAATGCTAAGGAAACAATATAGCATTTGTTCCTCTCATGTGTTATCACTCTCCCCAACTTCCTAGGTTGAAATTAGGAGTGAAGAAAGGAAACCACATACCAAATTTTAGCTAGGCAGCTACCCCTACCTAACCAGAGACTGCTCTCCCTATGTCACTTTTTAAATATTCAATAAATGGTAAGTACCATAGGACTTTAGGCTAGATATAAATTATTATTTTTTAGAATTTGTTTAATGATTTGCTTGCTGGAAAAAAATTATAATCAGTGAAAGCTAAAACTGATTTCAAAGATTGTATTGTAGAAAACTAAGCAAGGCAAGATAGGAAAACTATTTAAGCACATTTAATTTGTCATTGGTGTATAGTGGTAGAAAAGAAAGGTGTTTGAATGAGAATTTTACATGAATTCATTCATTATAAGAAAGACACATTGCAAAAATCTTAATAAACAGGACATTTCACTTATTTCTGCTTATAAATTGAATAAGATTTTACACAGAAAATGGAATGGAAATGAAATAACAGAAAAAAAGCATAGTTCTCAATAAAAATACGACATGAATCTCACACAATTGCTACAACTCCTTTTATTTTCATTAATAGCAGGTCCACAGTAATACACAAAGTTCAAAAAATCGATTATCCAACAGTAATACTTCGTACAATGAAGTATTTATAGAAAAATAAATTACAACGGTTACATTAAAGGCTATCCAAATTGATAGCGCTTTATTTGCTAACTAATTCTAACTGCATCATGGAAAAAAATTACATATGACGTGTTGGCGCTGGTTGTAACTGAAAACTGTTGCTGAAGAAGATAATCACGGGTTGCATTGTCAGTATGTTGACTGTTGATCTCACAAAATTTGACTTATTTTCTTTTGTTAATTACTCTTGAAACTCACATAACTTTTCCCAATTCTCTTCATCAGGGATAACTAATTTAATTACCCTGCGGTAAATTTCATCTGCTTCAGTATATTTAGCAAAAGTTGGCTTCACAACAAAGACATGTTTGATTTCATATTGAATATAAATTTCATTACTTGATGCTCCCAACGGTGCCTTTCATGTTAATGTGCCCTTTATATTTGAAAACTTAGCAGTATCCCTGGAAATATCTTGAAGACTTTTTCTATAGTCATCTATGGTCATCAACTTATCATTAATTAAAAGAATACAAGGTAATTATTTTTTGTGTCAGAGACTATCCTGCTAAAAAATCTCTGAACTATAACCTCCAGACTATGAAATTTTTCTTCAAGTTGAAGAATCAAATTCTTCTTTGTCAGCACTTTCTTCACTTCCAGGATGGTTTATGTTCTGTTATCAATGCCCAATTCATCAAGTTCATACATTTTCTTTGAATTCAAAAATCTAATGATATTGTTAGCTATTGCAGGCTTATCTCCCAGTTGTTCTTTGATTGATGTAATGGCCTAATTTTCCTTCTGAATCAACTATTTTTGCTCAAAAATGACCTAGATACTTGGCCAAATTTCAGTGATAGACTCTGTGATGTCTTTCCATACAATCTCTTTCACCTGGCCCAAAGTATTACCGATGGCAGATTATTTTTTCTCTTTTTTCATCCTTTCAATCAACTTGTTGGCCCTCTGTGCTTCAGCTGCATGGGCACTATCAGCATTATATTTTTGTAATTGTAATAATTTTACCTAATCCTACAACTTTTTTATCTCCTCTTCTTGAAAATACATGTTCCTGAACTTCTTTGGTAAGTTTTTCAGCTCCATCTGCAGTGCTTGATGTAGAAATTTGAGCTATAGGAATGGCTTCTAGTGGCACTGCCTCTAAAGGAACCTTTGATATATTCATTGTTGCTTCCTTTTTCTTTATCATCTTCTCTAACTTTGATTCAATTTGCTTTAATTGAGAATTTTTCCCCATTATCAACTTCATCATATTTTTTTTTTTAAGTTTCATTTTCTTTAATATCCTTTCCCAAAGGATCTTATGTAGCCAGAATTTTCAGTTGTTTCCTCAATGCTGCTATATCAACATTTTTCTTCTTGGTGATATCTTCAATTGCATTCACACTGGATGGATCATATCCAATCTTTACCACCATATCTTCTAATGTTTTAATTCTCTTATCCTTTGCAAATGAATATACCTTCTCTAATTTCAGTTGTGATTGTACATTTGCTAGTGAAACCTGTAGTTTTGATAAACTTAAAGCAATATTAGTGAGATTTGATGAAATCATCTCACCAGTTTGCTTTTGTAGTTCCATTTGGTGTATTTAATTAATCTCTTTCGTGTCAAACTCAAATGTAGCTTTCGTATAATCTGCTTCTGACTTTGGCTGTGCGATCTGTGCTTGATGAAATGCAAAATGCATTTTCCCCTTTTCAGAATCAAAGGCTGAAAGCAGCCTACTTTATGAACCAGGAGTTTATTTCCAAAACTGGTTATAAGTAATTATCTTCAACATTTCTTTCTTCAGCTTTATCTCTTTGAAAGTATCAAAGAAAATATTTTCTTTTTCCCCTGTAGCAGTTGTCTATTCTGGATGGATTTTTTATAATCTTGAGAAGATGATGTTTGTTGATATTTTGAAACTGTAGAAGTAGTATGAGTAGTAGTAGTACCTTTATCACATGTTTGTGTAGAAGGAGGTGTCTCTTCAGTGATGATGATTACTTATTTATCTGAATCTTTGCTGGGATTGACCTTCGGATTTAAATTTGTTTTCTTCCTATAGTGAATCTTGAACTCTTTGCTTGATGAATCAGTCATTGGAGATGATTGATCTTCTCTAAATCTCTTCCCTGCTCTTTCAAGTGCAATTGGAGTCTGCAATGCTGATGTAGATAGTGTTTTCTCTTCAGCCTCATGTAGTGTGCCTTCTGTCCATTCAAGCTAATTCATGTACTTTTCAATCTCTGGTCTATGTGTACGAAAATATGTTGTATATTTATTTTCCACCCTCAATTTGGAGATGACACCAACTAGATCATAATACCATGTAAAACTTGGGCTAAATTGCATTTCCTTCAACAACTTATATGTTACCTCCCCTGTTGTCCTGCTATTACAGATAAAAGGACCTATCTGTGTTTTAATTTTAAACTGTGATTTCTTCTTAGCAGAGACAAAATGCACTTCATATGCATTAATCATTTTTCTAATATACTCCAATGAAAAAATACTCATGTGGAGGAATTTGGGAAACTTATAGGGGGGAGTTCGCATCCATAAACTCTGAGTTCTGTATAATTTTGGTAAAGATACCAATCCCCTGTTCTAGCTTGATCTGACAGTTGCAATACCTTCTTGATCTCTTCACTAATTCTTGGCTCTGGAGTGTTGTTCAACAAACTGAGCGTTGGCTTAAGAAAAAATTCCACAAACCGTTTATAAGAATATTATTTATGTTCCTTCATGACTAATGAATTCCATAAAATTATTTACTATTGGTTGCCTTCTTCATCCAATTTCTGTAGAGAAAACTTAAATTTGTCTCCTTGAGAGTACACGAATAAGTAGGCTAACATAGAGGCATAACTGAAAACCTCTTCAGTTGTGAATTTCACAAACTGATCATGGATAGCATCCACAATAAGCTGACTGAAATTGAAAATGATGGAGGGTTTGGAATCAGTGGAAAATATGGACAAAAACCATAAAATGGCTTCATCTACCCATTGGTTTGAATAATAACCAATAAGGTAGGAAATGGCTGTGATGATTTTTTTTTACCTTTCAGGGAAAATGGATGCTAGAAATGGAGGGTTTTTCTTCAGTAATGGATCATTTTCAGTCATGAATAGCTCAAGAGTTTGAGCTCTGTTTGAAAAATCTAATTTATGGTAAATTTCTATTAAGGCTTCTTGAGAAAATGGTGTGGCATCTTCTATGTTTGGGGCTTGCATCATTTTTTCAATTGTTTGGGCATCAATAGTCACTAAAACCTCTCCTGTAGAAGCGATAATAGCTCTCTAGTATGGCATATACCAAGCTTGACATATCCTAACAAAATTTGGGGCACTATGGGTATGATGAAAGATGAAATGAGGGATATTAGAATCTCGTAGTCCAATGTCATATGTTTTATCTAGGAATTTTGTCTTCTAACAAGCACTATAACTCAAAAAGCTCAATATCAGACAAGGTTTCATGTATTTTTTTAATATTTGTCTACTAAGGGAATGTGATGAAAATCAACTAGAGGATGTAATAGCAGACTTACTGGTTCCTCAGGTGCTTTATTTTTCAGAGGCATGGTTGGCTTTGTTGGAATGGAGAAAAGCAGGAATTTTGTGATAGGAAACACAGGCCGAGACTGAGGATAAGGTCTGCAATTAAAAGAAAATCAGTAGCTGCAAGAGAAAGCTTCAAACGCTGATGAATTTTATCTCTAGAACTCTGATAATAGTTGTAACCTAGTAATCCTATGCAAATTAGATTTAAAAGGCAGATTAAAAGTTTCAAACAAGGGTGCAATGGTGAATTTATGGGAAACTGAACTTGTTTTCCATTTGAAAATGGGTGCGGATACGTTGCCTAATAGTTAGCCATTGAATTAATTGGCTAACAGTCAGGAGAACACATGAATTAAGCTGATTGGATGGTTTTATTCCACATTAGCAACAACATGACTGGCGGGAGGAAGCAGTGGTTTAATATTAGCGGGTAGGTGGGATTTTGGAGGGGTGTTAGACTGGTAAGTGGTTTCGTGTGGGGGGGATGCGAAATCACATGGCTCTAACACATAGTAGTTGGGTCACTGTTCAATACCACTCTTTTCAGACCCCCACCCCCGACGTTAAGTCTCCTTCGATGAGGGGAGGGTGAGGTCTAATATGGGCCATAAGATTAAAATATGATGTATGGATGATCGGAAAAGTGGAGGGGATTTAATGTACAATGGAGTTGATTGATTGGTGGGGTAGGGGTATGACGAGAGGTTACGTGACGTGATATGAATGATAAGTGAATAATGAAATGTAACGTGTCGTGATAGTAATGGAGAATATGGTAGTGGAGTATGAAGATGGTGGAGTACAACTCATAGGATTTAAAACCTATGGTTTCAAAGGTTTACTCTCGAAATATTAAAGCTAAATCTTTAATATAATATGATTTTGAAAATATCTTCTTTCAGTCAAAGTTTTTTCATTTCTCTTTGAAATACAATGATAGAGCATAGAATTATCATGACACAAAGTTTATTTCAGACTATAAAACATGCTTTCTCCTTCAACTTGACTTATGTGGATGGAATGGAATTTTCCTGCCCTTTTTAAATAATAAAAAACTAAAAACTTTTAATGGCATTTTTGACCCTAACTTGACCTATATGAGATGAAATGACATGAATTTAAACCTCTTAATGGAGATGAAAAATTTGAAGGAGTAGACTATCTTGATAGGGCTCATTCAGTGATTAAAATTATTGTTGAAGACAACTGAAAAACAAAAAAAATTGACTAAAGACCTAATAAAAAAACTCTCAAAATAGCTATCTTTGATCACTAAAAAATTGACTCTAACATCATGCACCGTCTCTCAAAAATGTTGGAATGATTTGCTCCGCCCTCTTCCTGTACAAACATTTTTTCTTTAAATATTTTTTATTTCTTTGCACAATGGAACTCAATCTATCCTTACACTCTCAAAAATAAAAGCTTACTTAAGCATTTTTGGTTGAGCCTTCCAACGTTCCTACGCTAGAAGCTCTAGTTAGCTAGGAACAAAAGTATCTTTCAAAGCAATAAAATAGAGAAAAGGAAAATAATGGCCAAATCATGGGACCTCCCAACAGAAACCATTCTTTTAAAATATAATAATAAACTATATTAGCATATCCTGCAAGTGGAAGAAGCGATGTGGTTCAAATTTGTTCTGGAAAAGACTCCACATATCACACTCAATCTAACAAGAATCCTACCCACTCTCCCTAACTAGAAAATAAGAATGAAAGACATGAATTTCAAAGACTAGTTAAAAGAACAAAAGTGGCCTTATATTTTTTATTTTTTATTTTTTTATAGGGCCTCAAAACAATAATCCAGGGAGAGTTGAAGTGGGGGATTCATAATTGACTCTGAAAAAAATCTTCTTACAAATGGGGACCTGGAAATTACACACATAATAAAGCAGAAGGTTATGGTCTTCTCCTGGGAACCATGACTCTTCGTGACCTCGGCATCAGGAATTTCATCGTGCTAGGAGACTCTACTCTTCTCATACAACAAAAGATCAAAGACACCTATACCAAAAATGCAGAGCTTTGTCAAATTGTTACCTAAGTTCAGCACCATTTAGCACATCTGGGGGATGTAACTTTCTATCACGTCTTAAGAGAAAGAAAAGTGGAAGCTGATGTCCAAGAAAATCAAGCTTTTGATCGACCCCAAAGATAATTCAGAGTCAACAATGAGGTATGCATATTTCACATCCCTTGATTATGTAAGAATATCACATGCAATTTGTGAAAACATTCGCACTCTTCTCTGAAGCTGAGAAATAACCTCACAAAAAATATGGCATTCATAATCTCTCTGACAATAAAAAATACATTAAGAGACAAATCACATCTCTCTATGTAAATATGAGCATATTTATAGTATGATATGTGTACCTTCATCATCACTTCTAATTGGGCACAGAAATGCCTATGTTTGGATCTACTCGATGCCATATGCTCACAACCTTTTAAATAACCCATAATTTTGCATATCTCTATCATCTCCCCATTCAATGCCTTTCCCTTACTCCTCTACTTCCTTGTGCACCTCCATGTCTTCCTATTTTCATCGCTATGCCTTCCATCTTCTCTTGCAACCATTGTGCCTCCCTCAAATTTGAATCAGACCAAATCAAAAAGTTACAAAATAAATAGAATGAAAATTGTTAATCAAATATTGGTTATCTGAATGCCGGAATAGTTTCACTTAGAGAGGCACTCAACAAAAAAAATTATGATGCTCTCACAATCGAGCAGGCATTGTCTTCTCTGCAAGAAGTTGTGGATGCACACCATGAACACGTAGGAATGTTGGAGTATCACATCTTAGCCCAGGAAAGGATAACAGATGAGAATTCAAGATCAAATAATCGTAATGACAACTAACCTATGTCATAAGAGTGCTCTATTAACTAGGATCAGCAAGGCTGAAAAAAGTGCCTTCTTCAAACTGCACCAACAGCTCGTCAGTTTTGAATAAATGTTAGATGAAGTGAGAATATAGTATTTTATTACATTAGTTTGTAAGAGTCTATCCAGTTAGAGAAAAAGGTATCACAGGATATATTTTTAACTTTGTATTTGCAAGAAAGTGTGATCAAGGACCTCTAGCATTAAAATCATAATTACCAAGTTCAAATTCGAATATAGAATCCGAATGATAAATTTCAATTCGGAAAAAATTCGATAGTATACCTTTAAAAAGTTTGGATATATATGTTTTCCTTTATGTAACAGTAATGTCTTTTGGGGCCATTGAGTCGAGAATCACGAGGCGAACGAGGGCACTGATTTTGGAGGGCTCGTGGGTTCATTCCCATGACCTCCGGGTTACCTAATAGTTCAGTCGTGCCTGGTTCTCCACGCTCACAGATTTCCCTGGCCCCGTTACCTCACCAGCAACACCAGCCTCCTACAGCCACGGTTCCCTCTACCCGTGGCGTCGACCCTCTGCAAACGATTTATCGGTTTCTTAATGGTTTTTGGGGGCTGAAAACGGCAAGGGTCATGGATGAGGAACTCATAGATTATTCTAAGGATGCCTTCTCCTCTAAGGACATCTAGTCGTTATATGCCTGGTTCTTTGTAGGTATTCACGTTACCCATCCGATTACATCCACTTTTATACATTTTTCTATGCTTGGGTCCTCATCCTTTGCACCCACTCCAGACTACTCTATTTCAACTCTCGACTCATTCCTTATACTTGAGCTCTCTTCTGTTTCTCCTGTATTCCTCTCTGCTGCTGACCTCGATCTCATTTCCTCCCAGGACCTCTGACCGCCATCCCTTGCCTCCATGTCCTTCCTCTCATAGACTTTCCACCTGTCGTCTATGGTGTTATTGGCCTCGTTTCCTTTTCCCTACACCTCGTATCCCTCCCTTCCATCATCCGCACCTTATCCCCTCACCTTTATCCCTACCCCTTTGTCTATCCCTCAGCCACCTACTTCTTCAACTCTAAACCCCCATACCACACAGTCTGCCCCCCGTCAACCCTCTGGTCGATTCAATATCACTTCCCCCGACCCAAGTCGTTGTCCCTCCACTGTTGCGGTTCCCTCTCCCCCTTCCTCGAGGGCCTTAGACCCCCTCTCCTCCCGTGCCCCACCCCCCCACCACATGCCTCTAAACGTACTAAGTGTGTTAAGGCCTACAACCGTGGTTGTTATCACTAGAAAATTAGACAAGCAAAGATGACATTATTAAATTCCAGGCAGAATGACTTACAGTGTTGAGGCACATTAGAGAATCTGAATTATTTAAAAATATCTAAGGTCTAAGAGGAAAATCAAATTTTGCACTGAAGAAACCATCAAAATGCGCCTTTTCATGCACTTTTCTTCGATAAGCGCGCCTTTGCGCTGCTTTTCCTCAAAAAGCTACGCAGACCTAGGAGTGGCGGAATTCACTTTCCGATACCACAAGGCACACTCCAGGAAATTGATCCCACTCTAGAGGCCTCCTAAGTACACCCGCACAAGCCTCCTTAGGACCTCAAGGGAGCACACAATGAAATAATGTGGCACACAATGGAATCATCCTCCTCTCTTGGGTAATTATCCATCAATGTACCAAGAGAGGGAAGGAGAGTTTGAATTCTCCTATAAAATTCCACCAAGAGATGAAAAATGGGAGAACACATTATTATGATGGCCATAATTTCCCCAAGGAATCCAGCAGTGTGTGATCTGGAGCAGAGATAGAGGGGATTCAATTGTTGGCCATCCAACAACCCCAATCCTTTGGAGTTGAGAGAGGGAGAATTTGCGCCAAGGCAGCTTGGAAGTAAAGACATCCTTGCATTGGGTCTTAGAACTCCCTAGTTATAAGGGCCCCTTCCAAACTGGGTAAATGTTTCATCCTTTATTCCTACCGGCACTCAATAAGAGGGGACGTAAGCGCCACCATTTCTATTATTGAAGTTGTTTGACTCTATTTAGAGATTTTGTATTATGTGTTTAGTTTTTTTTTTTTTTTTCAAATATGCATGCTATTTCGCTATTTAGTATGTTTTATTTCTTGGCATGTTCACTAACATGTTGAATCCCTTAACTTTCTGCCTATGACCACTAACTTAAGTGGAAAAAAACACTCCTCTTAAGCAGGTGCAATTTGGTATACTTGTGCGCCAAACACACCTACACAGGATTCGAAACTCCACTAATTTTATTTCCAATTTTATGTGGTTGTGTCTTTTTTGCAGATACCTCTTTACGTTGCTTTGGAGTTGGCTAGAACTACCCTTTTTTATCTCCTTCACTGCCTGCTCACCCTCAGTGAGAGGCTAAAGCTCAGAAGCTCCAACAATTTCTTTTGCAGGAAAATTGCACGGCTTTTTCACAGACAGACGTGCCCCAGTGCACGCGTTCAGCAGTGACCTGCGCACAGACTTCATGCTTGTGTGAGACTTTTGTAAGCGGAAACCAGAAGCAAAATTTTTTTGCTATTTCCCTACTTTTCCTACTTGTAAAGTGACTGGAAGCCCATAAGAAATCTTCCAGCACCGGTTTAGGTGTCCCATGACTTGTTAAAGCTTACTCTTCACTGCTTTTTTAGTAGTTCAGACGTTAGTTTTAAGTTTCAAGTTTATTTTCGCAAAGTGAACGCATAGTTTAAGTAGGGGGGAAATTAACTTGCATTCTAAAATAATTTATGTTTAGCGAATTTAGTTACCAAAAAACACTTAGATAATTTTCCAATGTAAGTGGCCCCAATCCACACATGCTTAGCTAAATATTTTTCATTTTCCTCGTTTAAAATTCATCAATTTTAGTTCAATTTTTAGCACTAGGATTTGGGACCAGGATCGAATTATCCTTAGAGAGCAAGTAATCTCTACTGCCTTTGCACCCTTGGGTGATCACCACTGTCCCGACCTCCCTGAGCTGAAGAAGCTACAGGGTAACCGTGGGAAAGGGGGATCCTCACCGCAAATAGCAGTCATGCAGGAGCCTTTCCCCCATCAAGGGACAGTTAGCACTCAGCAAGAGCGAAAAACTCTCGACGATTCCAGAAAGAATAGCCATGAAATCTACATGAGTGGCGAAGAAAAAAAAAATCATACATGGAACCGAAATTACGATACCCCACCAAACACCAATTCGTCAGGGGCTAGTACAAGTGCACTAATAGCACCTTTGACCATATCAAATATGCCTATTGAAACTTTGCCAAAAATGGCTAAGGGAACAACTAGGCAGGCAAGAAACCATTCCAAAGCGGCCCATAACTATAGCATTGTGGATGATCTAGCTCAATCTCCTGTCACCATGTCAGCTTTGGAGGTATTGCAGTCATGCCCAAAGCAAAGGAAAGCCTTACTTTCCGCATTAGGTGCCATCGACCCTGTCGATTCGCACCAGATGGCTTTTTATTTAGATAAAGCCACCCCTAGGCTTCCTTCAAAGGTCTCCTTTCAGATACCAGTGTCGGTCCAAAATATCACCATCCACCGATGTATAATTGACGACGGTGCATCCACAAGAATCATGTCAAAGAACGTCTAGCAAAAGTTAGGGTCTCCTTGACTAAAGCCATCAGGCATCACGCTTCGAGCATACGATGGACGCCCTTTAGCCCCCGTCAGTCTCTATCAAAAAGTTCTGATCTGCTTAGCCGGAAAGATGATCCTTATAGACATTGAAGTCTTGGATGCTCAACTGGATTACAATATACTCCTTGGCCGAAGTTATATGTATGCCATGTCAGCCATAGCCTCCTCTGTCTTCCGAAGTATGATGTTCCCCCATGAGGACCACATCATTACTGTCGACCAATTGACACACAGCAAAAAGCAACCCCTAACAAATACCGATGTCATTCTACCCTATGTAGACACATCTGCTGAGATGCTCACATGGTATCAAGAATATGGCCCCGGCTAGTTCAAACCATCGTCGATCCTAGGGTCATTCCTAGTAGATCCCCCTGTTATACATAGGGGCTCCAGTGTGCATGATGCCCTCATCAAGCACCAAAGCCATTCACGACACGGAGATGAGAAGTAATGACACCGAGTCCTCAGCCATGGCAGCCTTTATAGCCTATGCTGCCTCCCAAACTCCTTTCCTCTTCCCCCAAGCTGGTTTTGTGTCACAGCAGGTCATGGCCATGGTGATCCTACCAAACTTATCATTTGTAATCCCAGTTTTGTACCTAGTCCCACCTAGCACAATGGGAGTCACGCACATCACCTCTATAATTTTAATCCCCCTAAATCCTGAGCAAGCCCCAGCTGTCCACGAGAATGTCGCAAACATCCCTTTAAAGGAAATTCCCATCGCAAAGCTGAAAGTTACAACTAAGAAAACAAATAGAAGAGGAAAGAAGGCTAAGAATCCCAGCACGCCATGGGAATCACCAAATTGCGCCATATGTGACGTAGTAGGCCACCCTACCCACATCTTCCTAGAGATGGACAAATTAAAACTGCTCCTTAGCTCTGTGGTAGAAATCGCGGCACTAAGTTCCCGTAAAAAGGAACCTACCACCAAAATTCAAGGCAAAGCATTGCGTACAAATCATGCGTGTGCTATCTACAGAAATTATGGACACGATACCCATCATTGCCTAGAGATCCCGCGATATAGGGATGCTTTACAAGCCATCGAGAAATCCTATCAAGAGGATCCCTCCATGCAGTCAGCCGGAGATGAACCTCGTGTTATTCTATACCTGCAAGAGGAACGACAGTCGCCCAAAAGACTCCCATTCATCTTCCCCCCTCCTATCATACGTTGTGCACTATGAGATGAAAACCGCCACTTCATCGAGGAATGCGCAGCCCTGAAACTCATCCATAGGTGGTATCCTATAGAGTGTGTTTACTATGTTGGTCTACGGGTAGCGCAATTCACATGTCCTTTATGTGCTGACAACCACATTTAGAATAGTGCCATTATATCCCCCAATTTCACTTAGCACTAGATAGTTTTCACTCAGCAATAGTACGCCTCTCCCATGAAGATGGCTCGGACACTGAATCCATGAACAGCTTGATAACTCAAGAAGATGTGATGAATAGATCCATCCTCTTTCTGTCATCTGAAAAATGACAAATCAAGGAACCCTTACTTACCCCCAACCACCCTTTGCAGAGAAGATCAACATGTATGTTATGTAATACACCCAATCATGTGGTCGCCATGACTTATAAGCGCTACGCTGCTGGTACCCAGTCACGCCACCAAGTGAGCAGGACGGGAATCCCATATCTAGGATGTTTTGCCTATTATGTTGGGGAAATCACCATGAGCAGTGTTGTATCTATATCCCGCAAGTATTTTCTCTTATTGACATTATACATATATTAGAGAAAAAATGTGAGGATCTCCTCAACCAATATGGAAGGCAGAACACCCCCAGGAAGTCTACTCGATACCCAGTTCACCATGAGGGGCAAGTTAGGAAGACACACCAACCAAGTGTGATCATACAATAAAATTTGATCATCTCCCAAAGCTTAGAGTGGAAAGAGTGGCGTTAAGTCTACACTCCCCAAGAGAGCGAGACATACCCAAGCCAAAAAATCAGAAATGGAAGCAGAAGACCTCCTCCTCTACGTCTGATCCCTTCTGAGCGTCCACTTATGGGACGAAGAGTAGTGTTGATTCCCACACAATCTACTCGGTTGGCACCATGATACCAAGCACCATTTTCACTGGCCATAACCATGAACCACAGGTATTCCCTCTCTCATCTTCTTTTTTATCACATGTCTTTCAATAATATTTGAATAAAGAAGATGCTTTCACTTGGGGTATTTTTTGCAGGTATCGTGCAACCCATCCTTCGCTCCATCCACTGAAAGTTCCAGAGCAGGTATCATTCTACCCTTAGCATGATAGAGTCTCAGAAAAATCTACATATCCTGACATCATTTCCCCATAAGAAATTAACCATAGGTTCCAAGCACCCGACCATGTTTATCATCACCCCACCTTTCACATGATAAACATCCTCGTTGGTCGGAAGAGCCTCCCCTCCATGGTGCCCACCACCCAAAGTAGACCATGTATCACAAAATTCATGACATCATGGCCACACCACTTTAGTTCGAGAAGCACCTCATGCTCATTTCACTCACCATGCATCAGGTCAAGTTTTACCACATCAAAATAAAACCCCTTTCCCGGACTACCAAGTTTTGCAAGTAGATCGAAAGCGCACTACCACGCCTAACATTTGGCCTACCATACCTCCATCAGCATAACCCATCTATGAAATTTTCTATCTGCTTCATCAACCCCACACATGAGACCAACCAATGGGGCCCCCACCCTCAGCAAAATGCCTTCCTCACATCATTGGTGAGCCAACACTTTCATATGTTGGGGCACCCATCTCTGTGTTTTGTACAATCCAAATCCCATTATTTCATTCTTTTCATGAGTGTATAAAGACCACAAATGGTGCACTATGTCCCCCATTCATCCATCCATTTTTTCTCCCATGGCAGCAGTCCCTGGTGACCCTTAGTCAGAGTATCACACCCTTCACACATAAGCCACCATGACATTCATAACCAATATATACCCACCCTGGACATCCTACTGACTCCAAGGATTTCCCCATCAGAAATAGTTATGACTGCCGCCAAGCTACATTTTATACTCCGACCTTGGGCCACTAAATCCCCATCATCAGTTTTCAGTCACCCTTTGCCATCATGCCTATGTTAAACCTATCACATCCGGGATCCTCGTCCCTTGCATTAGTGACTCTCTCGTTTGGTTGAGGCTTCCTTTTTTTCGACATCAACACCTATTTTCCAAAAAGGAAGTGGTACCTTAGATCATCCCTCACCACAAAAGGGACATCCTTGCGTGGCACTGTGGGAGACATCATTTCCCATAGATGTCATCGATCCTCCTAACATTCGACTACAACACAAGCTTTCATGTCAAGATGGTATTGTACCTTACAACCATTGCACTTCGATCAAATTCGTTGAAGACCCGTGCCTTTATATACATCTCTTTCAACAATTCTTACACAGGAATGTCCCAGTCACACACCCATGCGTACAATGCGCATTTATATGCCATACCAATTTTACGCATATGGGTACCACATTCCACATATTTTAAAAGAAAAAATGACCCTGAGGGCGTCAACAATCATCGTCATCAACCAACAGATCACTACCATACTAGTGACACAGACAGAATCTGTATCTTTAAAATATATTTGTTTAGCTAACCAAAGCATCATGAGCATGGGACATGCCCACCTCGTAGAAAAAATGTATTTATTTTATCATACCCTTTCTTGCAGGGTTCCCACAAGACATGGTCGCTCTTCTACCCAGTGCAAAGTGTCTCCAAATCTGTGCTACACGCAGGTCTCTCTCTCTCTCTGCACAGTACACAGAAAATAAACTATAATGTATTTCGGCTATACAGTTCTTCCTATACATCACACATTAGGGGGAAATTGTTATCACTATAAATTCAGACAAGCAAAGATGACAATATTAAATGTCACGTAGAAGGATTTACAATGTTGAGGCACATTAGAGAATCTGAAGTATTTAAAAATATCTAAGGTCTAAGAGGAAAATCAAATTGTGCACTGAATAAACCAGAAAAATGTGCCTTTGTGCACACTTTTCTTCGATAAGAGCGCCTTTGCATGGCTTTTCCTCAAAAATCCACACAGACCTAAGAGTGGCGGAAGTCACTTTCCGGGACCACAAGGCACACTCCAGGAAATTGATCCCACTCTTGAGGAAACCTAAGGACATGTTAGTCATCAGTAATTTTTTCCTTCATAGATGACTAAATGATTTCCCTAGATTTCTAGAAACAAATTTCATAAACATTGTGAGTTCTAGAAATCTCATTGCCTTCATCAATATCCTTAAAGATATTTTTTCACTATTTCATATTTCCATCATGTATAGCATTGCTTACCAGTCCCAAAAACCCATTAGTGGCTCATGTCACTCATTTTTTCTATATCTTGTAACCTTTGGCCCAAATCCTCTATTTTTTTTTGCCTAAAAAACCCCCCACTGCTACCTAACCCACCAATCAAACAACTTTTTTGTGTCTCCCAAATACTCTCAAACACTGATGGTCTCAAACTATCTTTGTAGGATATTTAATATAAATCAATTTCATTGGATTTTGGATCTTCAATACATTAGTTTATCATAAAATCTATCTTACACTTGATGATCCCAAATTCTAGGTCTCAGTCCAAAAACCAAGTCCAAGAAAGCCTCCACTAGGTCACGTAGGGTTTCACAAAGTCATAGGGTGGATTTGGTGCCCTACAAACTCTGTTTTTTCCTACATGAAGAAATTGCATTCAAAGAAGAAAAGGACAGGTTATCTTGTCCAAACTAATCAAAAAGGTTATTTAAGGAAGGTTTTTTGGCCTAAAGCGTGAATCTTGCAAAGGGATAGCTGTCCTTTGCTCACATTTCTGCAAGAGGATCAAATGGCCATCAGCCTAGCATAAGTTAAGGTAATGAGAAAATCATCACAAGAAGACCATTCATAGCAAGAAGAAAGCAACAAGCATATGTTTGATGAAAATCAAGGTTTGTGACTCTTTTAACCAAGAAAGGAATCAGTACTAGGGTTACAAGGGAAAAGGCCACCTCAAGCTCCATCAGTGCACTATTAAAGGTCTTTAGGACATGATTAATGAGTTTTGAGAAGTTTTTGAGAACTTAAAAGACAACACTAGTTACTTTTTTCTAAGCAACCCTAAAACCTAGGAGTTTGGGAAAGTTGACAAACTGGTCAAAAGTTGATAACAGAGACTCCTTCATAACAATAGATGGCTTCAGAAGGTTTCAAGCTGCCCTCTAGGGATTGGCCAAGATGCACTAACTCCACCTCATCAAAAGGTAAAATCAAAGGTTTTAAAGAAGATCAAAAGAGGCAGACATAAAAACCAATACTCCACTACACCAAAGGAAGAAAGATGATAAAGGGCATCACCAAAAAGAGACAAAAATATCAGTTCAAGATTTGAATTCTCAAAGAAAGGACAGAAACATTTTTAAATGGTAAAGGAGGCACGCATGAGGGAAGAAATTTCCAAAGGAGGCAACTATGACAAGCATAGGTTCATGGTTGATAGAATGAGTTGTCCAACTCTAAAAGAGATAGTGATCTAAGGAAGAAGTTGTGTAGGCACCTGCAAGAACATAAGTGGCCAGCAAAAGCACAAAAATGGTTTAGAAAACTCACCTCCCTCACTGGACATACATCATTTGAAAATTGATCAAAGGAACAAACATATAGCTGGTTTAAGAGCAGTATAGCCTCCAACATGGTTTCTTTACCAAGGTATGTTCTGCAAGAGATAGGTTAACCATAAATGACACTTCTGCAGGACTGTCAAGATAAGCTACCTACAGAAAAATTGATAAAGACAAACAGACCAAAAAAATTTCACCATAATGGCACACATAAAGGATAAAAGGGTTGTTGATGCTAGGGTTTTCACATTAAGAATTTTTTCCACTGGTTCACACTGAGACACATGACAGAGTGTCAGTCAAAGGAAAATATGGAAAATAATCACAAATCTGATATTTGCAAGTGTTAAACATCATAAAGAAGGTTCATTTTCCAAAATGGGTTGAGGGCACATGTTTGAGCTGGTTGAAGGGTTTGTGAGCACAAGGAAGACATCAAGAGGCTTCTAGCAAAGAAAAGAACAATATTTTGTCAAACAGCCACCTACAGGACCAAAAGGAGCCAAGAAGATAGTAAGAAAAAGGCAAAGAGAAATAAACCTTATAAAGTGGGTTTTTACTCATAAATTCATTTTTCAAAAAGCTATAAAGCCTCTTTGACCTCTTTCCCATCTCATTGTCATTGCAAAATAGAGAGAGAGTCGTTTAAAGAAATTTTTGAGGGTTTTTGTGCAAATTTGAAGAAAAATTTCAGGCGCTGCGCACCGAGGTCGGTGCTACGCACCTGACCATCGACGCTGCGCACAGAGGAGGCAGCTACAATGTTATTTAACACTGTGTTGTGCACCAGGAGGGCAGCGCTGTGCACCTGAGTGGGCGCTACCCACAGGCCCAGAACGGCCCAACTGCCCACACGTTCACCCGGCGTTGTGCTCTGACAGGCCCATTTCCGGCCCGACTCGACCCGGCATTGTGCACAGACCTGCCAGCCCGACCCTACCTGAACGTATAGTCGGGTGGCACTATGCCCCTGGGCAGGCACTACGCACAGACAACCTTTGTTTTATATTGCTCTAAAGGGCCAAAAAATTCAAGTTTTTGCCTCCAAATCTCTTGCAATCAGTCCAACAAGGTTAGTGGCTCTTTTCCTTACCTTCCAAGCAATATTTTTCATAAACATGGAGGACATTTAAAGCTTAATGTGACCAAACCCTAATCTGTATGAAACTCAAAATTATTGACCTTCCAGGCCAGGGTTTGCATTAGAGGAGTTGAAATTAGCCTAAAGATACTCAGTCCAAACAACCCTCCTCCTAAAAACTCTAAATTTGTCCTACAAATACTTCATTTGACCATCATTTGCAAAAAATTTCCCTTACATCACTCATTTTCCATCCCTAAACCTAAAGACCCTCACCAAGCTGAAAATCCTTTTGTGCTAAACCAGTCACCATGTCTGAGGATGAAATTAGTGCCAGCGGTGATGAAGGCCAAAGGCATACCAAGCCAAAGCAAAAGGGAGGCAGAGTTAATAGGTTTGAGCCCTTAGACACCATTCAAATTACTTTCTCTCCCATGATCCTTGCATGTTTTTCAGGATGTTGGGTGTTATCAGTTTTGTGGGAAGGTTAAACAAGTCCAAAGCCACTCAGACTTGACTAGGTTGTTCATCCTCAGCTTACAAAACCACCAAGTCAACCTTGCAGGATTGAATTTTGAACTCTCATCCGAATCCATTGCTAAAGCCACAGGAATACCAGATATTGGTGAGATATGGTTTAAACAGAAGAAATTGGATTTGAGCTATTATGAGCCCTACCTCAAACCTAGCTGTCAACAAGGCTACAAGGTTGTTTTTCCCTTCCCCACCTGCTAGAGAGGTATGCCCTACTGATGAGGTAGATTATCAAGTACTTCACTTGTGAGGGGAGCTACTCTAGGGTTTATTCTTATCACATAAGGCTTCTAATGCACTTCACCAGGGTTGTATTGTTGAACCTACCATACTATCTCTACCGGAGCATTGAAAAAATGGCTTCAGTGATCAAGAAGAGGATTTATGCCCACCAAATGCAAAGCCTTTTTCATCACTCCTTGGTTAAAATGATTGTTTTACACCAGCTGGAGGAGCAAGGAATCCCTTGGGAAGTCTTTATCTCACATGATGTGTTTACCAATCCCCAAGCCTTCATTCAACAAAATTTTCCTTCCACTTCACACCCACCTACCTCCACTCCTCCATCATCTCCACATATGCCTTCTCCATAAGGAAACTCACCTCCTATCTCTTCTCCTAAAGCATCAAGTGAAGATGGTGGCAGTAGCAACGAGGAGCAAACAGATGACAATGGAGATGAAAAGGATGGTGAGGTAGAAACAGAGGTAGATGAAGAAAACAATGAAGAGGACAGCATTGATGAAGAAACATATGATGACAGCAGCAATAATGAACAAAAAGATGATGAATAAAGTGAATAAAACAGGGAGGCAAGTACAGAGCTTAATGAAGAAGATGGTGATGACATGGAAGAGGAAAATGAACATGACAGTTTTGAAAACAAAGACAGTGATGAATTAGAACAAGACAGTCACAGTGATAACACTGATGAGTCACTTCCAAGTGCAGAAGGAGGTGTTAATGATGAACAATATTAAGACCACGAGGATTATGAAGAAAACAATGAAGAGGACGGCCAGCAAGAGAGTGCACATGACAGCAAAGAGGAAGATGGGTTTGAGCATGAAAGTGAGCCCAATGATAGTGAAAAGAGTGTTGAAATGAATGAAGACAATGAAAATTAAGAGACAGAGGGAGAGGATGAAGAAATTAAATACCAAGAGTAGACAAATGATGGGGTTGAAATAGAGTTTGAAGATGAAGGCATTGACCAAGACAATAGCACCAATGAGGCAGTCAATGATGAGCAAGAAAATAGTCATAACAGTCATGACAGTTGTTATGACTGTCATGACACTAATCAGCCTCTAAGTGACCAAGAAATCCAAAGTGACAGTGCAGGAAATGACAGAGAAGAAGACCTTAGTGAAGGACAGGGCCAAAATGAGGCAAGTGAGGAGGGTAGTGATCAGTTTGAGAGCCAAGATGACAGTGAAGAAAATAGTGAGGAAAGCAATGATGATGATGAGGCTAAAGGTCAAGAAATCAGTAACCCAATGGAGCATGAAGTCACTCATGAAAGCCATGACAAATATGAAAAGGCTTGTGACTTCATCAAGGATCAAGACACCCTCATCACTCCTCTCATATGCACCTACCACATAGGCAAAAGAGATGTGTTTGCTGCCTCAAAAAGGAAAAGGGCCATCTCTCCTCCAGCTATCAAGCACAAAGACAAAGGCAAGGAAAAGATGGAAAAAGGTGAGCAACAGGTAAAGGTAAGGAGAAGCAAAAGGATCAAGAGGACTTCTCAAGGGCCTCAACTCATTGATCTAGACAGTGACAATGATGACAAGGAGATGAACACAAGATTGCTTCTCTTGGAGAAAGATGCACAGCTTCAGGAGTGGGAAAGAGAATTTGAGATGGCACAACGTGTCATCCACTATTACAAAGAGGAGCATAAGAATTTCATGGAGGTAAAGAGAGGCCTTGCCCTACAAAAGAAAATGACCAAGCATTATGCAAGGAAAAACATGCTTGCTTGTGCCAAACTGAAAAAAGGGCCTCATGGAGATAGAAGACCTAAAAAGAGCCAAAGTGCAAGACAGCCTTGGAATTTTGGCTAAGGCTTCTAAAAAAATGTCCAAGACCTCTTGAGGGACCTCTCCACAAATTTTGAGGCAAATTGGACAACTTTTTATTTTTTTCCAAATTTTGACCCCTCTATGCAGAGCACCCTAGGCGCTATGCACAAAATTGGTGCATCCTCAGCTCTCAAATTTTACATTTTTGGATTTATCACATCACCATCATTCTGCTCACCAATTTTTCAGATCATTTGGAGCATTTTAACTCCCTCAAATAGTCAAAAAACCTTCAAGATTTTGACCTTTCTGCCTCATTTTCAGACCAGGCATTGCGCACAGAGCAGTGTTGGGAGATTTGTTTTTTTAACAGGTAAATGGAATCCAATAAGCACAAATCAAGAATTTCAGGAAATCATACTCATTAATATTTCCAACGAGCCATCATGGAGCTAAATCCGGTGTCGGGAAGGGGTCCAAACCTCATCTACAAGAGACCCTATTTTCTGCTGAAGTGGTGCTACGCACAGAGGCTGCCTAGTGTGTTTTGGACCAAAAGTCAACAAAACGCACTCATTTATTGCAAATAGATATTTTTGAGTTTTTTGAGGAAAATTAAGCTAGAATTAGGTGCAAATAATTATTTTATTATTACTTCTTGGGATATTATGTGCCTTGGGCCTTGCATGGTCTCTTGGACATAAATGATATTTATGACTACATTTGACATTTTCCTACCACATTTAGGGTTTTAGTTCTCATTTGCTCCATAAATAGAGTATGAGGCCCCTGTTGGGACAGGAATACGACCACTTTTCAACACTTATTTCATCCATTTCTACTCTTCTTTATCATGTAATTTATCATAATTTATCATATAAATCCATTTTATAATTATTTATGCTCTTATGGATAAATATTATTTCTTCTCCTTTATTTTTAATAAATTGATGATTATTATGCATAATTTTATCAATGATGGTTTATTAATATATTTTGTAACAGCACTCATCATTTTAGCCTCCAAGATATTTGCTAGATTGCAGATTTGATCTCCAGCACATCATTCAATATTCCAACTCAGAAATTCGCTGGAATAAGAAGTGACAGTTTTGCAGTTGATATTCTTGGCAAATGGAGAAGAATATGGAAAATCCGGAACATGGGTTTTGTCCAGAACAGACCGAATTAACTTTTTTTAAAGAACAGTTTGCCCAAATTCAGCCTGTATTGAGAGAAACAGAAGGTTATTTGAGCACGATTTTCTCAGATTTACTGTTGCAGTCGTCCTCCAAATTATCTCAGCTGCAAATCCAAATTCGACTTTCTCTTGTTGAAAGATTGATGGAAATATATTTTCTTGATGATCAAGTTGTTGGGTACAATCCAATCTTGTTATGAGGGATCATATTTACTATTTAATTTCTCCTCTTTCTGATTATAAAAGGAGAGCATGTATTATGTATTGAAACAATGATGAGATGATTATTGAATTCATTTTGTAACTCTGTAATTCCTTGACTCTCATGATCGAAGAGCAACTGATGTAAACACTATTTATGTTTGATTAATACAAGAACGTGTTTCTGTTCCATTTCTTAACTCTGGAGTAAAGCCCAGCGGCGTTTCATCGGTGGTTGAGGGCCCGGCCCTGGTGGATCGATCTGCTATTTGTATCTCTATCTTTTCATTATTATTGTGTGACAGCTTCTAATTGTTTTCATTACGGTTTTCAAGTAAGTAGTTTATTGTTCATTGCTTATTTAATATTGGTGTGTTACATTGGTGAATTGCGTTGCCATCCCTTTCTAATTTAACAAGAATCTTAATTACTTGTCTTGTTATGCTTTAACAGAGCTACGTTGTTCAGCATTTGATTCATTTGTTGTTTTTTTTTATTGTTGTCCATTACAGATTGTTTTTCAATAGAATTTGCTATGTGATCCCATTAATTAGAGTTTGTTTCTTAGATTTATAAAATAGGATTCGTTGTTCACTTCCTTTAATTACAGTTTGTTGTTCATTTACATTTCTGTTCAATTCTAGAGTTGTTCATTTCAGTTGATTAATTGCAAAGAGTTTGGTTTTGAGAGATTTCCAAGTTTCCTTTCATTAGTAGCATTAATGATTTAGTTCAATCTCTATTTCCCTTTGATTGTTTTAAAGCTGGACTATCAACTGTAGAGAATATTGGTTATTGCTTCCACGTTCCCAGATTGATTGTCTTGTTTCATTTTGATTTCAATTGCATCAATTTCTAGAGGAATGAGTTATTGCTACTGTATCCTTGATTGATGTTTGCTGAGTGAATAGTTGGATTTCAGATCATTTGAGTTCATGTTATTGTAATTAGATTTATTTTCCAAGCATCCATTTACTCTTGTATTTAGAACACTGTACTACGTATTGAAGAGCATTACTCTTGGATAAATTGCCGCCTCAGACAGAGTACACTCTTGAAATAGAAATTCATTCTTGGATTGATAATTAATGTAGGATAAATATGCGTTAAAAATACACCTTTTATACCTCAACATTTTGGCGCCATTGCCGGGGAGAGTGTATGCCATTTAGAAAGAGTGATGCATATTTGATTTTTTCTGCTTGGGAAGAATTGGGTATTAAAGACGGAAGGTAAGAACCTACGCACCGAGCAAGGAACACACTTGTTCATTGGCCTGCTTCACAGCAAAATTGAGTGAAAGCTTAAGGTAGGAATGAATGCTTGCGTTTTTTTGAATTTTAGAGGTATAATTTTTGAAAAAGATCTTGTAATTCCACTCGAGTGGTGATGTAAGCACCACCCATTTCACTAACCAATTGACAGAAACATTTGAAGGAGGATCCTCAAAGAAACACATGAAGAGCATCTTCTATTATGGTAAGAAATGGCTCACATTGCAATTTTTGAGTTCCCTATCAAAGATCTAGGAGAAGTGACACAAATGCACATAATTCCCCCATTGTCTCTACCAAATTTTCATGGTTTGACAAATGAAGATCCAAATACATTCTTATTTGAGTTTGAAATACTTTGTAGAGGATATGATTATTGTACTAATGATCAAAGGTTGAAAGTGTTTCCTCTTACTCTAAAAGGAGAAGCTCTCCGATAGTTCATGAGCCTAGGTGGGAACTGCATCCAAACATGGGAGGAAATGAAGAACATATTCTTGAAGAAGTACCAAGACTATTGCAAATCCAATGAAGATATTTTCGGTATGATATAAGGGGAAGATGAAATCTTGGAGGACTATGTGGAGTGATTTCAATACAACCTTCAAAAATCAAAGCATAAGCATTTGGAAAAAGAGATCTTGAAAACACTCCTTCTTAAAGGAATCAAAGATGATTTTTTAGAACTCTTAAATCTGATAGGAAAATGTGATGTTTTTCAGTTATCATATGATGATGTTTGTGAGTTGTGCATAAGGTATTCAAGAGGAATTTCCAAGGCTAGTAAGAATTCTATAAAAGTTTCTTCTTTCTTTTCCAAATTTACTACAAGAACAAGAGACATAAGAGCTGAAATCAAGGTTTTATTTGAAAATTTTAAATATGATTTTATTAGCTCTCTAAATTTACAATTGAATGTTTTCCAGGTTCAGAAAAATCAAAAATATGATGAAGTGTTTTGCCCTCATAACCGAAAGGAGCATCCCATAGATAGTTGTTCTTCCTTATCTAGGATGGAAGTAGCATATCAAAGAGATGGGGAAGCTGCAACAAGGTCAAAACCATGGAAATCATGGCCTACAAGTATGGTTCAAAACACTTCCTCTCCATTCTCTTACTTGCATAATCCATTATGGAATACTCATATGTTAGGGCAGCCATGCCAATCTCAATATAATCACCACCAATCTGGTCTACAATTTTGGCACATTTCATCTTAGGATTGCATGACTACTCTCCCTCATCTTGTAGCACAAACACCTTGCTTACCTATCAAAATCATCCACTCAACCCAATCAACTACATCATCAAGAGGCTCCATTCCCTACACAATCTCCTGCTCAACTCATTTTACACCCTCACCATAATAAACCAGTACAACATGCTTACAGTGTTGAACTGCAAAATTTACACACCCTTCCGACCCATTCTATCTCACATGCACCATTGGAGAAAAATTATACTGAGATTCAGAATGTATCAAATCCAAAAATTGTAGAAGCTATGAAAGAAAATGAGGTTTCTTCTAGTTTGCACCAAAAAACCATTTTAAAAGCTCAAGAACTTCATGATACGATGGCTATGGGAAATCGAGAAAGTAAGGATACATTGAAGATTGGTTTCACTCCATTTGTTTGTAGCATTACTCCATGCTTCAACAATTTTTGGCACCATCTTTTCAAGGGAAGTTGGCTTCTCATACCCTAAATTTTATTAACATGCATTTTTCAAATTTGGGTATGCACATACTAGAGGCCTTATTTCGGAAATGGCTCCACTGGAAATACTCTTATACGTAATCATATTCATTTTCCAATTTAGAGTAGTCTAGTGTAGAAAATAAAATAAATAAGGAAATAAAATAAACACTTTTTTATTTTTTTATTTTTGTAAAAATAGTTGTTTTTATTGCAACACGCTGTGGAAATCAACATCAGTGAAAAATATTTTAATTTATTTGTGTATGTAGATGAATTATATTGAAAATAAAAATTCTACAAACACTCATATTCATTTTTATCACCAATATGGAAAAATTGCTTGAATATCATTTTTTGGCTTGCGGGCTTGATCAAATTTCTGAAAACAGAGTTGAGACAGTCATGTTTTGGGGGACCAAACGTGAATATTTTTAAAACTTGTTTCTATCCTAATTATCCCTTGATGTCTACTTTCCAACCCAATTTGAATCACTGAATTTTGATTTGAAACGAAAAAGTTAGAACCAAAACATTGATAGGGTGTCTAGTAGGCAGCTCAGGAACAGAGTTGGGATAGTCAGTTTTTGGAGGCCTAAATGACTATATTTTTAAAATTTGTTTCTATGGTAGATTCCTCTATGAATTTAGTTTACAAAAAAATTTAAATCACTCAATTTTGATATCGCATGAGGAATTTATAACCAAAATAATGACTGCCTATCATAAATCAGCACTCTTGAAACTTTGTTTTCTCGGTTGTTCACTAGCGTATTTGACCCATAAATTCTTCTTGTCTTCAAAACCTGTTTCTATTGGAGATCAGTAAATGAATCTACTTTAATCTCCATTTTTAATTGGTTTAATCCGTCATCAAACAAATAATTTATGCTTGAAATATCAACTGTTGGTCTGAGATGGAAAATCGAAAATGACTCTATTATGCAGGTTGTTCTCAACAAATTTAACATACCATTACATGGAATTTTTAAAAATTATTTATATTGGAGATAAAAAATTTAATTAGCTCTCATTTGGCTTTGGAATCACTCAAATTGGACAAAAAACAAAGAATATATGATTAAAACACTGTTGGTTAGTATCATCGACCACTGTTCTCCCACAGGTAACAAATATAATTTGTTTTATTTTTCCGTGCATTTGTTCTACAGAGTAACTACTTGTTAGTTTTTTTGCATAATTATTGTATTAGCGGAGCCCACGCACCCCTCTTTCTCCATGATTTAATGTTTTATTGCAGGTAGACACTCGTTTTTTTGCAGGTCTTAGGAGAACAAAGAAGGTCAATTTATGGACGAGCGATTCTTGAAAGAAATTTTAATGAAACAAGGGCATTTCATCCAATTCATTACCTAATAAATTCATAACAGAAGAAATAGATAATTGGTTTTTATTTGAAGACTCGTGCCACTACTACCAAAACATTTTTCAAAAATATCATTTTTTCCATTAACAGATTGATATTCCCTTAGGAAATAACATCATAGCTGTTGTAACTTAATAAAGTGTTGTTTCTTTTCTGATTTATTTTATGTTTTTGTGTTTCAGGTATTGATTCCTTCAAATTGTAGTTTCCACTCCATTGGAAATTGAACAATAAGGACCCCACCATGCAAGTTTCAGGAGGAAATTCTTTGGCAGCATAAATTCTATAAAATTTTACTTTTTCTTGAAACTTGTACATAAATTTGTCTTTCTATTTGATTGGATTTGCTTGACAATAGATTGTACATTAGTTTTTTTCTTTCCTCTATTTTTTTTCTTCGCTGTTCCCTACAGCAATTTTTGAGTGCATTTTCTTCGTTGTTCCCTACTTTTTTGTGTGCCTTTATTTTTTATGTTGTTCTTCTTAAGGAACAGCAATCATCCCTCTTAAGAAACAGCAATCTTGTGTGCTTATATTTTTTTGTTGTTCCTCTTAAGGAACAGCAGTCATTTCTCTAAAGGAACAGTGCGTTTGTGTGTTTCTTTTTGTTGTTCCTTTCAAAAGGAACATCATTTTCGCAGATTGTTTTTGCTGCTCCTCTTAAGGAACAGCAGTTGTTTCATCTAAGGAACAGCACTTTTTGAGTGCATTTTTCTTGTTCTTAAACAACATTTCTAGGACTTTTCTGAATACTTCATGACTCTTTGAAAGGCAAGCATACAATTTATGCAAGGATACACAAATTAGAGGTTACTGGAATCAGCTAATCAAGAGAAATTGTCATTTTAAAGAAAAAAATTTGTAGTGATAAGAAAAAGGAAAGGACACAACCATCTATATCACTTTGTTGTCTTTATTTTCACTAAAATTAATATGATCGATTATCTTTATCATGTTGGTTCTTCCCTAAATTCTCACAACTCTCTTTGATTTTTATTTATTGAATAAGAATAAGGGCGTACTTTCTCTATTGAGATCTTCAGACTTATTCCACCATCCCTACTCTTAAGGAGTGTTGAGCCATCCTCTATACATAAATAGGGAAGTGCTACATGAAAAAAAAAAAAAATCTCTATATGTTTACTAACAATTCTATGATATGGCAGATGGAGGATAAGGGGTCTCATCAAGAGCCAGCCTACCATGATCATAAGGGAGCAGTGAAGTGGCATTCTCATTGTGGCCACCACACCAGAGATATGATCCAATGGACAACTCAGAAAAATAAAAAGTCCTTGGAACAGGAGGTCTCATTACGAGCCGGCCTGCCCACCTTTCACTCATTCCTGGTGAATGGCATTGTGATTCATCTGGTTTCCAAGCCAGCACAGTGGCCTCCATCATGACATCACACAGCACTTCCCTAAGCATAAATAAAGGATAATGGTTCCAAGGGTGAGAAAGCAACTTTGTCAAGGTTATAGTCACATGTGGGCAACAGAGCTCTGCTAATGGTATTGGAGTAATATTTTTCACAATTCAATAGTAATGATAAACCCTTTTCTTATATCTTTATCTAATATCAAATGAGAGTATGTTCCTAAACCCTTTTTTCGGAACCTCTTATACATGAAATTTATTTATAAATCAATCATAATAGTTTATGTGAATAATTACCGCATAAGTACTTTTTTCACATTAGCTGTCATTTTCCCTTATTTTCGAATCATTACATAAACATTTCCATATCTACTCACGATTTCAAAATAAGCATTGATTTCAATAATGCAATAATTTGTTGATCATATCATAAGTATGTATGCCTTTCCATGTTGTACAATTGTTGTGCAGTACGCTGCCATAATTTGCTGATTTGCCACAATATTCATACTGCATTTCTATAGAATTTTTACTGATTGAACTTTTGGCATACATCTTATCTGTTGCTCTTCAAAATTAACACTGTGGATTAAAGAAAATTGCATGCAGAATCGTGATTTGTTTACAGGAGAACAACAAGTATGGGAGGGAATTTTATTCGCACCACAACCACACTATTGTAACTAACAGCAAAGGCTCGCGCAACTCGCGAACTCGCACAATTCTTCAGACATGATGTGCTTGCATGGCTTCCACCTTTTGCATCACTTTCAGTATCCGCTCAGCCTACATGAGCTTCAACAAAGGCCAGCCCTTACATGTCATTCCACATTTTTTCGGAGGTAATACTTGAGGTAAAATAGCATAATTTTCTGATTTATTATGAATTTAGGAGAATTTCATGAAAATCCATTGAGCATTATTTATCATCATTCATTCCACATCTTTACCACTTTCCATTTTTTAGAGACATCATCTTTCAGTTTGGGGGAGTGTTACTTTCTTTCATTTCTTTTTTATGACCATGTCAGTAATATTATTTATCATCCATTGATATTCTTATTCATTCTCAACACCTCCCTTATTCCATGTTGTTTTACACCAAACATAGATTTCAACATATTGTAGCAACCACATCTCTTTGTTTTCTAGCATTGCATGAAGACATGCTAATTCTTTAGTTTGGGGGAGGAATTGCTACACATGATGGATGTTTTCTACTTTCCTTCTCATTTAAGGCATACAATTTCATTTTTATACAGTGCAGAAATTGATTTGCATATATCTTTAAAACTATGAACTGAATTCTTGTGATTTCTGGATAACAAAGAGGTATCATTAAAATACACAAACTCAAATAATTTCACGCTAAATTAGTTCATAAAATTTCGAAAATTATGCACTATCACCTACAACCATTTTGTTTATATCTCATGATCCGTGCATCAAAACGATCTAATTTTTGAGAAAATGGTTAATGAATTTTGTTGTTACTTATATCACATTTTTCTGCAACTTCATATACATATAGTTGAACATCAACTGTAAAAATTGTTATGCCTTCATCAAAATTGCTAAAATTGAATATTCATTATTTGAGGAAACATTAATTTGTTACATCCATTTCATGAGTTGGGATGAGCAATTTTCTTTGCTTGGTTAACACATGGGTTTTGTCTTTGGGTTGCATGAGGACATGCAATATATTCAGTTCTAGGTTGCATGAGGACATGCAATATATTCAGTTTGGAGGTATGTTGGGCCGCGAATACGACCACTTTTTAACACTTATTTCATTCATTTCTACTCTTCTTTATCGTGTAATTTATCATAATTTATCATATAAATCCATTTTATAATTATTTATGCTCTTATGGATAAATATTATTTATTCTCCTTTATTTTTAATAAATTGATGATTATTATGCATAATTTTATCAATGATGGTTTATTAATATATTTTGTAACAACACTCATCATTTTAGCCTCCAAGATATTTGCTAGATTGTAGATTTGATCTCCAGCACATCATTCAATATTCCAACTCAGAAATTCGTTGGAATAAGAAGTGACAGTTTTGCGGTTGATATTCTGGGAAAATGGAGAAGAATCTGGAAAATCCAGAACATGGGTTTTGTCCAAAACGGACCGAATTAACTTTTCTAAAGAATGGTTTGCCCAAATTCGGATTGTATTGAGATAAAAGGAAGGTTATCTGAGCATGATTTTCTAAGATTTACTGTTGCGGCCGTCATCCAAATTATCTCAGCTGCAAATCCAAATTCGACTTGCTCTTGTTGAAAGATTGATGGAAATATATTTTCTTGCTGATCAAGTTTTTGGGGACAATCCAATCTTGTTATGAGGGATCATATTTACTATTTAATTTCTCCTATTTATGATTATAAAAGGAGAGCATGTATTATGTATTGAAACAATGATGAGATGATTATTGAATTCATTTTGTAACTCTGTAATTCCTTGACTCTCATGATCAAAGAGCAACTGATGTAAACGTTATTTATGTTTGATTAATATAAGAATACATTTATGTTCCATTTCTTAACTCTGGAGTAAAGCCCAACGGCGTTTCACCGGTGGTTGAGGGCCCGGCCCTGGTGGATCGATCTGTTGTTTGTATCTCTATCTTTTCATTATTATTGTGTGACAGTTTCTAATTGTTTTCATTATGATTTGCAAGTAAGTAGTTTATTGTTCATTGCTTATTTAATATTGGTGTGTTACATTGGTAAATTGTGTTGCCGTCCCTTTCTAATTTAACAAGAATCTTAATTACTTTTCTTGTTATGCTTTAGCAGAGCTACGTTGTTTAGCATTTGATTCATTTTCTGTTTTGTTTGATTGTTTTCCATTACATATTGATGTTCAATAAAATTTTCCATGCAATCCCATTAATTAGAGTTTGTTGTTCAGATTTATTAAATAGAATTCGTTGTTCACTTCCTTTAATTACAGTTCGCTATTCATTTACATTTTTGTTCAATTCTAGAACTGTTGTTCATTTCAGTTGATTAATTGAAAAGAGTTTGGTTTTGAGAGCTTTCCTAGTTTCCTTTAATTAGCAGCATTAATGATTTAGTTCAATCTCTATTTCCCTTTGATTTTTTTAAAGCAGGATTGTCAACTGTAGAGAATACTGGTTATTGCTTCCACGTTTCCAGATTGATTGTCTTGTTTCAGTTTGATTTCAATTGCATCAATTTCAAGAGGAATGAGTTATTGCTACTATATCCTCGATTAATGTTTGCTGAGTGAATAGTTGGATTTCAGAGCATTTGAGTTCATGTTATTGTAATTAGATTTCTTTTCCAAACATCCATTTACTTTTGTATTTAGAACATTGTACTACATATTAAAGAGCATTACTCTTGGATAAATTGCCACCTCAGACAGAGTACACTCTTGAAATAGAAAGTCATTCTTGGATTGATAATTAATGTAGGATAAAGGCAGGGTTTATGTGGCTCGGGTCAAGGATTGGTTATGCAACCCTGCGGATCCTCTGGAATAGTTCTAGCCTTCACCAATCACAGCTTGGATCCTCATCAAATCCAATCCAGCTTCGTTCAAATACAGGTCTCTCTTCCTACGGGAAAAACCTTGTTCCTTTGGGTACAGTCTTCTTTTACAGGGCTTCTCCTCTCTAAGGCCCTCAAACAGAAACTGAGGATCCCATCCTCTTGGTTCAGGCTCATTTATGCTGGTAAGCAGCTTGTTGATAATCTACCTCTGACTTTTTACAATATAGAACGGAATGCCACAGTGGTTTTGTCTTATCGACTAAGGGGAAGCGCAGCAGGGCAGTCCTCTGCTCCCAAGGGATTTTCCTACAAGGAGGCTGTCAAGGCTCCCACTTCTTCTCCCTCAGCCCCTACCCCGGAGGCTCCCAAGCCTTTCCTGGTAGAAAAATTGGAAGAAGTTCCTTTAGCAGAAATAACCCACCCAGATTTGTCTGGGGTGCGCCATTTCTATGAGGAAAATTCCCTCATCTGCAGATTTAATGGTCTCTGGACGCGATCAGAAGATCTTTACAGCTGGGTTCATTCCACTTGGACCAAGCACTGCAAGATCATTTTGTGCTCCAAGGGCTTTTTCATTTTCATTCTAGCTGACAGCAAGGATTATCAAACTGCCCTCACAGGTGGTCCATGCTTCTGGGGTAAGGCGGGGCTTTTCTTAACCCCCTGGTTTCCAGACTTTGATCCCTCCATGGCAGTCATTACCAAACTCTCGATCTGGGTTCGGCTTCCCAACCTACCTGCTCACCTCTGGCATTGTGCGGTCTTCGAAGCCATTGGGAATACTCTAGGACGCTTCCTTGCCACAGATCCGTCAAGAGGACTGAAAGGCATCTACACCTACGGAAGAATATGTGCAGAAATTGATATCAGCAAAGGACTTCCAGAACATATCATTCTCAAGGTTGGGGATTTCTCTTGGCCTCAGCCTCTTGACTATGAGAACACAGCTTTTCGCTGTCGGCACTGTCATCAAACCGAGCATCTTCAGAACTCATGCACTCAGTTTCTAGCCAGTCAGAAATCTGGTAAATGAAAACCAAATAATAAAAGCTGGAAACCTTTTGACCCCCCTCCCTTGGAGGATCTTGATTCCAGCAGCTCAGAAGAAGAAGAAATTGATTCAAAGGAAGAGATTGCAACTCAACAGCAACCTCCTCCCTCCAATGTCTCGGAGAGGCCCCCCGTCTCCTCGGTTGTTCAAAAACGCCCGCACATCTCCAGTTCCTCCGATTCGGACAAAGAAGCTCCTCCTAGGAGCCGTAGTGATCTGCAAGTGGTATCCATACCCCCAGGCCCCGATGGCTGGGTCAAAGTGGTCAACAAGAAAGGGAAGAAATTTCGCATTGCGCACTCATCCCCTTCTAGTTAGGCTTTAAGTCTTTCCTCCTAGTTAATCTTGTCTCTCTCTTTTTGCTTAGTATAGCCTGTTCCACCATTGCTGCGAGCCCATGGGAAATTTTCATGTCTTTGTTTGTCTATGTTGGTTGGCTTCCTTCAGCGATCAACGACTCTTCTTGTTGTATAGCTCGGCTTTGTCTCGTCTAGTCCGTCTAAGTTGGTTACTCTTGTTATGTCTGGGGATCACGGTTTTCCGATGGTCATCTACCAGCATAACCCTTTGTAATTCATGTACATTTGATGCTTTTAATACAACTGCTGACTTACAAAAAATATATATATATAATTAATGTAGGATATGTTAGAGTCGGATTGTTCATCCCTCCGTCAGAGATCAAAATTTCTTTCGTTGCATTTCATTTTAGGTGTCTCATTCAGTTTGATCATCTGCATTCCATTAGGAGCATCGATCCTCTGACGGAAGGGTCTTGTCTCTCATGTCCCTCATGTCATGTACCTACTGGTCCGTGTCTATTCATCAAAATCAATTTTAAAGTCATTTACAGTCGGGTTTGGTCTCTTGGTCAGCAAAGAGTCATTTCAGTCATTAGGTCTAGGGTTTAGTCTTTAGAATGATTAATAACATCAGCATGCACATGAGGGAGGTTCGAAATAAGTTTTCATCGCAAAATTTCATCGTTAAAATGATTGATCGTGACTTTTCTTCAAGACTCTGTTTTGAAGAAAAATCGTCATTTTGTCTTTTGTAATAAATGCCATGTATATTTTCAAATTTTTTCAGTTGTGAAGATGTTCAGGCGCAGCCTTGGTCGCCTTTTCCAAATCCAATGCCAGCTATCCCTGCAAAACATAGACAAGAAATTCATCATCAGCTCAAAAAATCAAAAGGAAACAAGCAAAACAGAGTTCTCTTGTAAAAGTGCTAAAGTCTTCAAACAGTGGGTTTTCTAAATCAAAAATTGAATTCCATGCCATGAAAGATATTTTCATTGTTTCACGATTCATTGACATAGCAAAGGTCAGCTTGGAGACAAGATAAATAATGGAGAAATCAGTTGGAGGGCGAAACTGTGTTTTGGAAGCTGAACTGTTGACGAAATTACAGTCGCGGCGCGTTGGGAGGTGGTCGCGGCGCATATAAAGTGTGCGGCGCATAGAGCCGCCCACTGCAGTGTTCTTTTTGAACGTGCGCGGTGCATATAAAGTGTGCGACGCACTAGGTTGTGCGCGTGGCGCACAGGGCCGGAACACCAAAATTTTTCCACTGCCCCACAAAAACTCAAATTGACTCAATCTTCTATGTTTCAAGTAAGTTTATGAGGTTTGGTCATTGCTATTTGCCAATTTTTGATGTAGTTTGAAATGGAATATGAGAATTTGTAATGTCAAATTGCAAACCGTATTACCTTGTTTTAAACTGCTCCTTAGGGTTTTGAAGTTGGAGTTTAAAATTTTTTTTGGTGCCAAACTTTCATTCCTCACCTTGTTTATTCCTCCCCCTCACTGTTATCTCAGCATTGCAGTCCACTTCCCATCTCCCTACATCTCTAAAAGTCACTTACTCCTAAGCCCCATTTTCATATCACTAAGTCATTTCATTTCCTATCACTCTCTCTTTCCCATCTCACTTATAAAAATTCCCAAACCCCAAGTTTCCCAAACAGTCAATTGGTTGTCCCTACACCTCAGATATCACTTGATTGAGGTCCATTGTTCCTACTGCCCTATTTCTCCACAGTCCCTCTCTTACCACCATATATTTGGAAATTGAAATAAAACACCAAATTATCATTTTCATCTCATACCAACCAACATACACCTTGCATGGACATCATGGAGACAGATACCGATACATCGTATGACCGAGACAGTGATTCCACCACTGAATTGCACGCACCAAGAAGGCATTAAAGCGTCATGAAAAGGCATTATAGACTCCAAATTTTGGCCGAAGCTTATTTGGCTCAGCATAATGATTGATGGTGGACATTCAGCCCAAATTTCAAGAAATTTGGGAAACTTTTTGTCAATTTTGATTTTTTTGGCCTTAACACAGATTTTTCCGCCCAACGCGTAGCGCCACTTGGCGCGCGCTTATAATTGGCAGCTCTTCTGGAGGAAAACTTCACATTTCTAGATTTCTCATCAAAATTTATGCATGCATATGGATTACCTAATGATTTCATCAAGTTTTGGGTTGCCTAAAGGGTCAAAAACACCCTAAAAATGGCCTTCCTGCCACTTTTTGCACACACAGGAAGCAGTGTTGGGAGATTTAATTTTTGGAGGGGAAAATGGAAACCAAATCCATAAATTCCACTTGTTTTGGAAAGAATACAGGAAGGGCTTTCCAACGAGCTATCCTACACTCAATTTGGACTTCAGGAAGGCCCTCAAAATCAGCCTCAAACTTGTGCTACACATAGAGTTTTCAAGCGCGGCGCATTGGGAAATTTGGCCTATTTTTCACTCAGCAGCTCAGATTTTCGCCTAGTTTTGGCCAGTTTGACTTTTTCATGTAACTCTTGATGTACCTTGATGTAATTTCATGAAAATTTTGTAATTTTGGCACATTTTTACTCATTCTAGTAGATTCATTCACCAAAAGGTGAAATGTAAGTGAATGAATCAGTTTCCTATCATATAGAGGCAAGTTGTTTCATTGCCTATTTTCCAGTTCTTAGTTTAGATATGGTTCAAACATCTCCTATAATGGTTAGCTTGACCCCTAGAGGCATGGGAATGAGTTAGGCTTTTCTATATCTTGTATTTTCTCAGTCATTTTCAGAGGTTGGACATTTGGGATTGCTTGGCACTTCATTGTACATTTCATCTCTACACTTTTGGCAAAGGAATAGACCGGGGTTTGCAGCACTCTTTGGGATCCTTGTGGCTCTGTGTTTTGATGGTGTTTCTCTCTATGTAATTTTAAGTTCACTGATGTTTATGTGTATCATTTTCCCTTCTCCTTTCTTCTTAGATTAAACAAATCAGTGTTAAAGGTGGAATTCATTAGATTGCTCTACTCTGCCTTTAGTTTTGTTTAATTTTTCATGTTTTCATCTGTTTAAGGAGGATTATTGAAACCCTCTTTCCCTCTTCAGCTCCTCACCGGTATGAACCATCCATTCATTCAATCTAAAGTATCAAAACATTTGCCTTCCTTTCCCCAATCAGAACTCTGCAAAAACTAGGCCTAATCCCCGCACCAGCACTTTCCGCACAGTCTTGGCTTCAATCAAAATCAAACTCTTTTACTTATATACCTAGCCTAAAATTAGCTTTTATTTCAAGTCATCTCAAGCCCTATTGATTATTTTTGCTGAGATTGACCCGGAGAGAGCCCTCTCCTGTTCTGGTAGGGCTAGCTACCAGACTGAGCGTGGTATGATGTTACCCTAGACTCTGCCTTCCTTCAGCCTGAGGTAGATTTAGGCAATAACATAGTGGTGAACATACTGGGGACACACAAAATGGTTTGCTTGTTAGTGTTATTTATTTTATAAGCTACAGACGGAGCCTGAAGTTATGCCAGGTAGCCTTCGAAACGCTCTTGCTTTGCATTAGCGAAAGTAGATAAACGCTGCTTCAGTCAATCTCCGGTCTAGTTTGTAAACGTAACACCTGACTTGTAAATTTCCCCAGTACATGTATCAAGTTCAGATCTTATGGTTGATGGTGAACAACGATCAGACATCGCAAGGCTTAAATCATTCACCTGGCGACTATAAATCAGTTTCGAGATCAGATCCAAGGACTCCACTGGAGGATGAACTTGATTAGCAGAAACATGAAAGGACAATATGGAAAGATCAGGTATTCAAGTTGGAATTTCATCCAAGACATTTTGTTCTTTGTCATAAATTATTTCTTCTCTTTTCCCAAGAATTTCAACAAGGCTTTGCAAAGAATATTGTATTTGAGAAAAGATCCTCGCCCTGCATTTGATTCTTTCCCTTTGAAGATTGTGGATGCCAAAGATTTGCATGCTTTTGAGCTTGATCGATACCTTTCTTCTGAATCTTGTGATGACCGTCTTCAAATTGATGAACTTCAAAGGACCACGACTGATTCTATACCTTCTGTACATACCCCTATACCTTGTAAAATTCCAGATCGATACAAGCCTCTGATTTTACCTCCTATATCCCATGCTTTCCCTAAAAATTATGACCTATATCAACCAAGATTTGATGGTGAATGCGACAACATCACTGCTGAGAGACATGTTCTGAATTTTGAGTCTTTTCTTGACCTTTTTGAAGTTGATGAAGAGGATGTCAGTATTAGGCTTTTTGCTCTTTCTTTGCTAGGCAAAGTCAAGAGTTGGTTCAAAACCCTGCCTGATGCGAGCATCTCAGATTTCCAGCAGTTCGTCAAAGTTTTCCTCGACAGGTGGGTGATCAGACAGAACGCTTTCTTGATTATACAAGAGTATAACCAGCTAAAAATACTGCCAGGGGAGACAGTACAACAGTTTTCTGCCAGATTTAACCAAGTTTATTATTTGATGCCAGTAGATATAAGACCTCCTCCTGGATCTGCTCTCTTGCACTACCTGGGTGCCTTTGATCCGGAAATGGAGTTTCAGCTGAGAGAAAGGAATCTTGCAACACTTTAAGAGATTCAGAACAGTGCAGTAAATGTAGAAGCTCATTTGCTGATTCAAAGGGCAAGGTTGGAGGAAGAAGAGATGAAAAACATAGATCCAGAGAAATCGACATCTTTAGAGGTAAAGCTTGACATGTTGGTAAGTGCAGTGGAAGAGATGATACAAAAGAACACCACAAGGAATGAGTATAAAGTTCAAGCCCGTGACTTGCTGATTGAAGAAGAACAAGTTGCTGATCCAAAACATTTTGTTTCTTATCCCAGTTGTCATAGTGATTGTTTTAGAGATCATTTTGAAGAAGAGAGAGTTGTTGATATGACATGTATGCTTGATGATGTGTTTTATACTGATGATTTGCCTCAGTTTGATCAGTATTATGATGATTATGTTCTCTAAAAAGAAGCTAATTTTGCAGACAAATTAACAGCTAGTTTGTGGAAGGAGGAAGTTCACTTTCAGCAGCTCAAGTACAGTGATCAACTGATGCATATCAGCTATGACAGTGACGAGGAAAGTGCAGCAAATTTTGAAGTAAGTGAAGGATCTTTGCCTTTTTGTTTTGATTCGTTTCTGTTCATCAGAGACAACTTCCATGCAATCAGAAATCAACTGTCAACAAGTCTTGATTTGGACCATCTTGAGGGCAATGAAAACCTTGTTCAAGACTTCTCATATCCAGATTTGCAGCCCCCGAATGCCATTGATTTTCAAGTTGCAGATGAGGACTTGGAAGCTGGCACATATGATTTAATGATACAAGATGACTCCGTACCATTTTGTTTTGAATCATTCCAGTTTTTGAAAGGTAAATTGCATAGTAAATCTTCAAATGAGCAACCTGTAAGAAATCAACAATCTCTCAGTGTTAATGTTGAGGATGAGACATATAACGAAATTCTTGAGCAAGTTGTTAATGAGAAATCTTCCCCTGGAACGACTGATGAAATCATTTTGGATACAAAACCCTCCTTAGCACCAGATTTTTAGCCACCAAACGCAATTGAAGGTCAGATTACAGATGAAGGCGTGGAAGCCGAAATACATGATTTAATGATGCAAGAGGATTTTGTACCCTTTTGTTTCGAAACATTTCAGTTTATAAATCAGAATCTTCGAAATTTCTCTAAAGAAAAAGATGAACAGCCAGTAAGATGTCATACAATTTCAATGGATACATTGCAGCAGTCTTCTCAAGTTTTTGATGATCCTATTGCTCGTGTGTTGGATGATGTTTGCTGTAAAAATTCTTCTCCATTGGCTAACCATGTGCCTGAAAAGAATGTTGATAATAACCTTATTCAAAACTTTCCTTTATTGATAATCTCATATGACTGCAAACGTTGGTATGGGCTTTGTAATGAACAATCTGTTAAACAAGACAATGAAGGAGACTTTTGTTCTGTTTGGAATCAGCAACAGAGTTTGGTTATTCACGAATTTCAGGATCCTTTTGACAGCTTGCTGCTGTCACCAAAGAAAGACAGCACAGATGTGAGGAAAATCTTAATTTCCAACTATGAAGATCACTTGGACCAGAGTAGTAATGTGTTAATGGAAATCAATAGTTATGTTTATTAAGATTGTTTCGTAGTATTCTTGAAGTCATCCAATCAATTCATGCTTTGCAAGTTTATCAGCAGTCAACTTGATTCCAAGTTTCCATGGGAGTTGCCTTTCGATTCTTCCCTTTTCCTGCGCATCAGAAAGCATTTGGGAAGAAATCAAATAGCAGTCAGGATGCTTACATGGTTGCATTGGCTATTCCATTTCACTTGATCGCGTGGTGAAAAGAACAATTAGAGTAGGTTTGATTAATAAGCTCAATTATGAGCATCTTTCCAGTTTGTTAGTTATGTTTTAGTCATGTTTGGTTTTATTATGGTTTTCAGTTTTAGCCTTGAGTCAGAGTCAGTCTGCATAATGTCAGTTTCGTGTTTTGACTCCATTTCCCAATGGATGAAGGTACTGTCTGCTCTTCCAAATATCTGCAGTTCTTGGCACCTCCAGGAGCTACCATCCCCATTGGAGCCAATGTTAGATTCGGTCTGTTCATCCCTCCGTCAGAGATCAAAATCTCTTTCGTTGCATTTCATTTTAGGTGTCTCATTTAGTTCGATCATCTACATGCCATTAGGAGCATCAATCCTCTGACGGAAGGGTCTTGTCTCTCATTTCCCTCATGTCATGTACCTGCTGGTCCGTGTCTATTCATCAAAATCAATTTTAAAGTCATTTACAGTCCGATTTGGTCTCTTGGTCAGCGAAGAGTCATTTCAGTCATTAGGTCTAGGGTTTAGTCTTTAGAATTATTAATAACATCAGCATGCACATGAGGGAGGTTCGAAATAAGTTTTCATCACAAAATTTCATCGTTAAAATGATTGATCGTGACTTTTCTTCAAAACTCTGTTTTGAAGAAAATTCGTCATTTTGTCTTTTGTAATAAATGCCATGTATATTTTCAAAGTTTTTCAGTTGTGAAGATGTTTAGGCGCAGCCTTGGTCGCCTTTTCCAAATCCAATTCCAGTTATCCCTGCAAAACATAGACAAGAAATTCATCATCAGCTCAAAAAATCAAAAGGAAACAAGCAAAACAGAGTTCTCTTGTAAAAGTGCTAAAGTCTTCAAACAGTGGGTTTTCTAAATCAAAAATCGAAGTCCATGCCATGAAAGATATTTTCATTGTTTCACGATTCATTGGCATAGCAAAGGTTAGCTTGGAGCCAAGAGAAATCATGGAGAAATCAGTTGGAGGGCGAAACTCTGTTTTGGAGGCCGAACTGTTGACGAAATTACAGTCGCAGCGCGTTGGGAGGTGGTCGCGACGCATATAAAGTGCGCAGCGCATAGAGCCGCCCACTGCAGTTTTCTTTTTGAACGTGCGCGGCACATATAAAGTGCGCGACGCACTGGGTTGTGCGTGCGGCGCATAGGGCCAAGACACCAAAATTTTTCCACTGCCCCACAAAAACTCAAATTGACTCAATCTTCTATGTTTCAAGTAAGTTTATGAGGTTTGGTCATTTCTATTTTCCAATGTTTGATGTAGTTTGAAATGGAATATGAGAATTTGTAATGTCAAATTGAAAACCCTATTACCTTGTTTTAAACTTCTCCTTAGGGTTTTGAAGTTGGAGTTTAAAATTTGTTTTGGTGCCAAACTTTCATTCCTCACCTTGTTTATTCCTCCCCCTCACTGTTATCTCAGCATTGCAGTCCATTTCCCATCTCCCTACATCTCTAAAAGTCACTTACTCCTAAGCCCCATTTTCCTATCCCTAGGTCATTTCATTTCCTATCACTCTCTCTTTCCCATCTCACTTATAAAAATTCCCAAACCCCAATTTTCCCAAACAGTCAATTGGATGTCCCTACACTTCAGATATCACTTGATTGAGGTCCATTGTTCCTACTGCCCTATTTCTCCACAGTCCCTCTCTTACCACCATATATTTGGCAATTGAAATAAAACCCAAAATTATCATTTTCATCTCATACAATCCAACATACACCTTGCATGGACATCATGGAGACAGATATCGATACATCTTATGACCGAGACAGTGATTCCACCACTGAATTACACGCACCAAGAAGGCATTAAAGCGTCGTGAAAAGGCATGATAGACTCCAAATTTTGGCTGAAGCTTCTTTGGCTTAGCATAGCACTTGATGGTGGATATTCAGCCCAAATTTCAAGAAATTTGGGAAAATTTTTGTCAATTTTGATTTTTTTGGCCTTAACACAGATTTTTCCGCCCGACGCGTAGCGCCACTTGGCGCGCACTTATAATTGGCAGCTCTTCTGGAGGAAAACTTCACATTTCTAGATTTTTCATCAAAATTTATGCATTTATATGGATTACCTAAGGATTTCATCAAGTTTTGGGTTGCCTAAAGGGTCAAAACACCCTAAAAATGGCCTTTCTGCCACTTTTTGCACACACACGAAGCAGTGTTGGGATATTTGATTTTTTGAGGGGAAAATGGAAACCAAATCTAGAAATTCGACTTGGTTTGGAAAGTAGACAGGCAGCGCTTTCCAACAAGCTATCCTGCACTCAATTTGGACTTCGGGAAGGCCCTCAAAATCAGCCTCAAACTTGTGCTACGCATAGAGTTTTCAGGCGCGGCGCATTGGGAAATTTGGCCTATTTTTCACTCAGCAGCTCAGATTTTCGCCTAGTTTTGGCCAGTTTGACTTTTTCATGTAACTCTTGATGTACCTTGATGTAATTACATGACCATGATGTAATTTTGGCACATTTTTACTCATTCTAGTAGATTCATTCACCAAAAGGTGAAATGTAAGTGAATGAATTAGTTTCCTATCATATAGAGGCAATATGTTTCATTGCCTATTTTCCAGTTCTTAGTTTAGATATGGTTGAAACAGCTCCTAGAATGGTGAGCTCGACCCCTAGAGGCATGGGAATGAGTTAGGCTTGTCTATATCTTGTATTTTCTCAGCCATTTTCAGAGGTTGGACATTTGGGATTGCTTGGCACTTCATTGTACATTTCATCTCTGCACTTTTGGCAAAGGAATAGACCAGGGTCTGCAGCACTCTTTGGGATCCTTGTGGCTCTGTGTTTTGATGGTGTTTCTCTCTATGTAATTTTAAGTTCACTGATGTTTATGTGTATCATTTTCCCTTCTCCTTTCTTCTTAGATTAAAAAAATCAATGTTAAAGGTGGAATTCATTAGATTGCTCTGCTCTGCCTTTAGTTTTGTTTAATTTTTCATGTTTTCATCTGTTTGAGGAGGATTCTTGAAACCCTCTTTCCCTCTTCATCTCCTCACCGGTCTGAACCATCCATTCATTCAATCTAAAGCATCAAAACATTTGCCTTCCTTGCCCCAATCAGAACTCTACAAAAACTAGGCCTAATCCCCGCACCCAAAACTGCCTTTCCCTTTGATCCAACAAAAAACCCCCAAAATCCAAATCAAACTCCTTTACTTATATACCTAGCCTAAAATTAGCTTTTATTTCAAGTCATCTCAAGCCTTATTGATTATTTTTGCTAAGATTGACCCAGAGAGAGCCCTCTCTTGTTCTGGTAGGGCTAGCTACCAGACTGAGCGTGGTTTGATGTTACCCTAGACTCTGCCTTCCTTCAGCCTGAGGTAGATTTAGGCAATAACATAGTGGTGACCATATTGGAGACACACAAAATGGTTTGCTTGTTAGTGTTATTTGTTTTATAAGCTACAGACGAAGCCTGAAGTTATGCCAGGTAGCCTTTGAAACACTCTTGATTTGCATTAGCGAAAGTATATAAACGTTGCTTCAGTCAATCTCCAGTCTAGTTTGTAAACGTAACACCTGACTTGTAAATTACCCCAGTACATGTATCAAGTTCAGATCTTATGGTTGATGGTGAACAACGATCAGACACCGCAAGGCTGAAATCATTCACCTAGCGACTCTAAATCAGTTTCAAGATCAAATCCAAGGACTCCACTGGAGGATGAACCTGATTAGCAGAAACATGAAAGGACGATATGGAAAGATCAGGTATTCAAGTTGGAATTTCATCCAAGAAATTTTTTTCTTTGTCATAAATTATTTATTCTCTTTTCCCAAGAATGTCAACAAGGCTTTGCAAAGAATATTGTATTTGAGAAAAGATCCTCGCCCTGCATTTGATTCTTTCCCTTTGAAGATTGTGGATGCCAAAGATTTGCATGCTTTTGAGCTTGCTCAAGACCTTTCTTCTGAATCTTGTGATGACCGTCTTCAAATTGATGAACTTCAAAGGACCACGACTGATTCTATACCTTCTGTACATACCCCTATACCTTGTAAAATTCCAGATCGATACAAGCCTCTGATTTTACCTCCTATATCCCATGCTTTCCCTAAAAATCATGACCTATATCTACCAAGATTTGATGGTGAATGCGACAACATCACTGCTGAGAGACATGTTCTGAATTTTGAGTCTTTTCTTGACCTTTTTGAAGTTGATGAAGAGGATGTCAGTATTAGGCTTTTTGCTCTTTCTTTGCTAGGCAAAGTCAAGAGTTGGTTCAAAACCCTGCCTAATGCGAGCATCTCAGATTTCCAGCAGTTCGTCAAAGTTTTCCTCGACAGGTGGGTGATCAGACAGAACCCTTTCTTGATTATAGAAGAGTATAACCAGCTAAAAAGACTACCAGGGGAGATAGTACAATAATTTTCTGCCATATTTAACCAATTTTATTATTCGATGCCAGTAGATATAAGACCTCCTCCTGGATCTGCTCTCTTGCACTACCCGGGTGCCTTTGATCTGGAAATGGAGTTTCAGCTGAGAGAAAGGAATCTTGCAACACTTTAAGAGATTCAGAAAAGTGCAGTAAATGTAGAAGCTCATTTGCTAATTCGAAGGGCAAGGTTGGAGGAAGAAGAGATGAAAAACATAGATCCAGAGAAATCAACATCTTTAGAGGTAAAGCTTGACATGTTGGTGAGTGCAGTGGAAGAGATGATACAAAAGAACACCACAAGGAATGAGTATAAAGTTCAAGCCCATGACTTGCTGATTGAAGAAGAACAAGTTGCTGATCCAAAACATTTTGTTTCTTATCCCAGTTGTCATAGTGATTGTTTTATAGATCATTTTGAAGAAGAGAGAGTTGTTGATATGACATGTATGCTTGATGATGTGTTTTATACTGATGATTTGCCTCAGTTTGATCAGTATTATGATGATTATGTTCTCTAAAAAGAAGCTAATTTTGCAGACAAATTAACAGTTGGTTTGTGGAAGGAGGAAGTTCACTTTCAGCAGCTCGAGTACAGTGATCAACTGATGCATATCAGCTATGACAGTGACGAGGAAAGTGCAGCAAATTTTGAAGTAAGTGAAGGATCTTTGCCTTTTTTTTTTTGCTTCGTTTCTGTTCATCAGAGACAACTTCCATGCAATCAGAAATCAACTGTCAACAAGTCTTGATTTGAACCATCTTGAGGGAAATGAAAACCTTGTTCAAGACTTCTCATATCCAGATTTGCAGCCCCCGAATTCCATTGATTTTCAAGTTGTAGATGAGGACTTGGAAGCTGGCACATATGATTTAATGATACAAGATGACTCCGTACCATTTTGTTTTGAATCATTCCAGTTTTTGAAAGGTAAATTGCATATTAAATCTTCAAATGAGCAGCCTGTAAGAAATCAACAATCTCTCAGTGTTAATGTTGAGGATGAGACAGATAACGAAATTCTTGAGCAAGTTGTTAATGAGAAATCTTCCCCTGGAACGACTGATGAAATCATTTTGGATACAAAACCCTCCCTAGCACCATATTTGCAGCCACCAAACGCAATTGAAGTTCAGATTACAGATGAAGGCGTGGAAGCCGAAATACATGATTTAATGATGCAAGAGGATTCTGTACCCTTTTGTTTCGAAACATTTCAGTTTATAAAGCAGAATCTTCGAAATTTCTCTAAAGAAAAAGATGAACAGACAGTAGGATGTCATACAGTTTCAATGGATACATTGCAGCAGTCTTCTCAAGTTTTTGATGATCCTATTGCTCGTGTGTTGGATGATGTTTGCTGTAAAAATTCTTCTCCATTGGCTAACCATGTGCCTGAAAATAATGTTGATAATAACCTTATTCAAAACTCGCCTTTATTGATAATCTCATATGACTACAAACCTTGGTATGGGCTTTGTAATGAACAATCTATTAAACAAGACAATGAAGGAGACTTTTGTTCTGTTTAGAATCAGCAACAGAGTTTGGTTATTCACGAATTTCAGGATCATACCAATGATTACTGTATCCACGAAAGCATTGAATGTAGAAAAAATCTTAATTTCAGCTCTTGAAATCCTTGGATTGGAGAAATAATAGCTAATACCAATGAAATCGTGATTATGTTTATGTAAGTCTTTACATGGTATTAATTTCATCAGGTCAATTCATGTATAGTTCTAAAGCAGTCAACACAGTTCAAGTTTCATAGAGTTACCTTTAGATTTACTACCATACTATACATATAGAAAAGCATGCAGGGAAAATCAATGTAGTCAGATCACTCATGGTTGCATTGGCTGTTCCATTTCACTTGATCGCGTGGTGAAAAGAACAATTAGAGTAGGTTTGATGAATAAGCTCAATTATGAGCATCTTTCCAGTTTGTTAGTTATGTTTTAGTCATGTTTGGTTTTATTATGGTTTTCAGTTTTAGCCTTGAGTCAGAGTCAGTCTGCATAATGTCAGTTTCGTGTTTTGACTCCATTGCCTAATGGATGAAGGCACTTTCTGCTCTTCCAAATATCTGCAGTTCTTGGCACAACCAGGAGCTACCATCTCCATTGGAGCCAATGTTAGAGTCGGTCTGTTCATCCCTCCGTCAGAGATCAAAATATCTTTCGTTGAATTTCATTTTAGGTGTCTCATTCAGTTTGATCATCTGCATTCCATTAGGAGCATCGATCCTCTGACGGAAGGGTCTTGTCTCTCATTTCCCTCATGTCATGTACCTGCTGGTCTGTGTCTATTCATCAAAATCAATTTTAAAGTCATTTACAGTCTGGTTTGGTCTCTTGGTCAGCAAAGAGTCATTTCAGTCATTAGGTCTAGGGTTTAGTCTTCAGAATGATTAATAACATCAGCATGCACATGAGGGAGGTTCGAAATAAGTTTTCATCGCAAAATTTCATCATTAAAATGATTGATCGTGACTTTTCTTCAAAACTCTGTTTTGAAGAAAAATCGTCATTTTGTCTTTTGTAATAAATTCCATGTATATTTTCAAAGTTTTTCAGTTGTGAAGATTTTCAAGCGCAGCCCTGGTCTCCTTTTCCAAATCCAATGCCATCTATCCCTACAAAACATAGACAAGAAATTCATCATCAGCTCAAAAAATCAAAAGGAAACAAGCAAAACAGAGTTCTCTTGTAAAAGTGCTAAAGTCTTCAAACAGTGGGTTTTCTAAATCAAAAATTGAAGTCCATGCCATGAAAGATATTTTCATTGTTTCACGATTCATTGGCATAGCAAAGGTCAGCTTGGAGCCAAGATAAATCATGGAGAAATCAGTTGGAGGGCGAAACTCTGTTTTGGAGGCCGAACTGTTGACGAAATTACAGTCACTACGCGTTGGGAGGTGGTCACGGTGCATATAAAGTGCGCGGCGCATAGAACCGCCCACTGCAATGTTCTTTTTGAACGTGCGCAGGGAATTTAAAGTGCGCAACGCATTGGGTTGTGCGTGCGGCGCACAGGGCCAGAACACCAAAATTTTTCCACTGCCCCACAAAAACTCAAATTGACTCAATCTTCTATGTTTCAAGTAAGTTTATGAGGTTTGGTCATTTCTATTTGCCAATGTTTGATGTAGTTTGAAATGGAATATGAGAATTTGTAATGTCAAATTGCAAACCCTATTACCTTGTTTTAAACTTCTCCTTAGGGTTTTGAAGTTGGAGTTTAAAATTTGTTTTGGTGCCAAACTTTCATTCCTCACCTTGTTTATTCCCCCCCCTCACTGTTATCTCAGCATTGCAGTCCATTTCCCATCTCCCTACATCTCTAAAAGTCACTTACTCCTAAGCCCCATTTTCCTATCCCTAGGTCATTTCATTTCCTATCACTCTCTCTTTCCCATCTCCCTTATAAAAATTCCCAAACCCCAAGTTTCCCAAACAGTCAATTAGCTGTCCCTACACCTCAGATATCGCTTGATTGAGGTCCATTGTTCCTATTGCCCTATTTCTCCACAGCCCCTCTCTTACCACCATATATTTGGAAATTGAAATAAAACACCAAATTATCATTTTCATCTCATACAAGCCAACATACACCTTGCATGGACATCATGGAGACAGATATCGATACATCTTATGACCGAGACAGTGATTCCACCACCGAATTGCACGCACCAAGAAGGCATTAAAGCATCGTGAAAAGGCATGATAGACTCCAAATTTTGGCCGAAGCTTCTTTGGCTCAGCATAGCGCTTGATGGTGGACATTCAGCCCAAATTTCTAGAAATTTGGGAAACTTTTGTCAATTTTTATTTTTTTGGCCTTAACACAGATTTTTCCGCCCGACGCGTAGCGCTACTTGGCGCGCGCTTATAAATTGCAGCTCTTCTGGAGGAAAACTTCACATTTCTAGATTTTTCATCAAAATTTATGCATGCATATGGATTACCTAAGGATTTCATCAAGTTTTGGGTTGCCTAAAGGGTCAAAAACACCCTAAAAATGGCCTTTCTGCCACTTTTTGCACACACACGAAGCAGTGTTGGGATATTTGATTTTTGGAGGGGCAAATGGCAACCAAATATAAAAATTCCACTTGGGTTGGAAAGTAGACAGGCAGGGATTTCCAATGAGCTATCCTGCACTCCATTTGGACTTCGAGAAGACCCTCAAAATCAGCCTCAAACTTGTGCTACGCATAGATTTTTCAGGCACGGCGCATTGGGAAATTTGGCCTATTTTTCACTCAGCAGCTCAGATTTTCACCTAGTTTTGGCCAGTTTGAATTTTTCGTGTAAATATTGATGTACCTTGATGTAATTTCATGACCATGATGTAATTTTGGCACATTTTTACTCATTCTAGTAGATTCATTCACCAAAAGGTGAAATGTAAGTGAATGAATCAATTTCCTATCATATAGAGGCAAGTTGTTTCATTGCCTATTTTCTAGTTCTTAGTTTAGATATGGTTGAAACAGCTCCTAGAATGGTGAGCTTGACCCCTAGAGGCATGGGAATGAGTTAGGCTTGTCTATATCTTGTATTTTCTCAGTCATTTTCAGAGGTTGGACATTTGGGATTGCTTGGCACTTCATTGTACATTTCATCTCTGCACTTTTGGCAAAGGAATAGACCAGGGTTTGCAGCACTCTTTGGGTTCCTTGTGGCTCTGTGTTTTGATGGTGTTTCTCTCTGTGTAATTTTAAGTTCACTGATGTTTATGTGTATCATTTTCCCTTCTCCTGTCTTCTTATATTAAACAAATCAATGTTAAAGGTGGAATTCATTAGATTGCTCTGCTCTGCCTTGAGTTTTTTTTAATTTTTCATGTTTTCATCTGTTTGAGGAGGATTCTTAAAACCCTCTTTCCCTCTTCAGCTCCTCACCGGTCTGAACCATCCATTCATTCAATCTAAAGCATCAAAACATTTGCCTTCCTTTCCCCAATCAGAACTCTACAAAAACTAGGCCTAATCCCCGCACCCAAAACTGCCTTTCCCTTTGATCCAACAAAAAACCCCCAAAATCAAAATCAAACTCCTTTACTTATATACCTAGCCTAAAATTAGCTTTTATTTCAAGTCATCTCAAGCCCTATTGATTATTTTTGCTGAGATTGACCCGGAGAGAGCCCTCTCCTGTTCTGGTAGGGCTAGCTACCAGACTGAGCGTGGTTTGATGATACCCTAGACTCTGCCTTCCTTCAGCCTGAGGTATATTTAGGCAATAATATGATAAATAGGCGTTAAAAAGACACATTTTATACCTCAATAGCTCCTATGTATTTTTTTGGCATTTGATGAGCTTGAAGAGCATGATACATGGTTTCATTATCTTGGAGAATAAATTGGTTTTTTGAAGTGGATGAATGGCTTGATGATGGAGAAGCTTGTTTGAAGGATTCCATAGCTTGGTGAATGGTGATGTCTTCCTAATTTTTCTATTGTTTCCTTTGTTATCATTATGTTTCATGTTTCTTGGCTGCTATTAAACAGAAAAGTATAGGTTGAGACAAGTTCTTTGAGGTACCTCAGTCCTCCTGTTTGTTATAGCTTTGATGTTTTCTTTTTTGGCCATCTTAAGGAATTTTTGACTGCTCCTTAGGTCCAACAAAAATTGTTTTTGTTTCATGTATGGTTAGTATGCTAGCTTACAAGTATGATTTATGGTATTCCCTGCTTATTTGAAGTTTTCAAAACCCTATATTGAAGCCCTTCTGTGAAATATTGATTATTAGATTAAGTCAAAGAGGTCTCACTCGATCTTGCCCTTTGTCCATGCTTACAAACTTGTTTCAGAGTTCCCAATAACTTGATATATGTTGTTTAGGAGTTCCCTCTCCATAAATTGAGTTATTTGTATTGTCTTATGTGTTTTCCCAAAATCTGAAGGTGAATTTCTAAAGTTAAAAACTCTTATGCTTTCTATGTATCACTAGAATGTTTCTCTTGGATGTTTATTAGTTTAGATTATGGTTTTTTTGAGCTTAATGGTTTGCCCTACATCATGAATTGTAAATTTTAAGTTATATATGTTTAAGACCTCTTAGTCTTTCCCAAACTTAAGGTTCCCTACACCTCATACATCACCTTAAGGATCCATTAACCTTGTTAAATCGGCCCTGCAACAAACTCTGTTTCATCATTTAGACACCCTTGACTTCATTTGACTCCATAGCCCAATGGCTTTGACATACTCTCACTCCACCTATTCCATTTGACCATCTTACCCAACCAAAACAATCAACAAACCCTACACCTAATAACTAGCCTAAAATCGAAACCCTAGAGCAAAAAGAACACATCCTTTGCACCCAATAGAGATATCCCTCTCTGAGTCCAGGAAGGCTAGGTCCTTGGACTCCAAAGCTTGGTTCCATGTTACCCTGTCATTTGGCCTGCCAATCTGCCAAATCACGGGACACTAATAGGACAATCACCCAAGCCTCCTTATGACCTCAAGGGAGCACACAATGGAATAATGTGGCACACAATGGAATCATCCTCCTCTCTTGGGTCACTATCCATCAATGTACCAAGAGAGGGAAAGAGATTTTGAATTCTCCTATAAAAAGCCACCAAGAGATGAAAAATGGGAGAACACATTGTTATGCTAGCCAGAATTCCCCCAAGAAATCCAATAGTGTGTGATCCCAAGCAAAGATAGAGGGGATTCAGTTGTTGGCCATCCAACAACTCCAATCCTTCGAAGTAGAGAGAGGGAGACTTTGCGCCAAGGTAGCTCGAAAGTAAAGACATCCTTGCATCAGGTCTTAGGACTCCCTAGTTCTAAGGGCCCCTTGGCAAGTGGGTAAACGTTTCATCCTTTATTCCTACCAGCACTCAATAAGAGGGGTCGTAAGCGCCACCGTTTGGATTATTGAAGTTGTTTGACTCTATTCAGAGCTTTTTTTTATTTGTTTAGTTTAATTTGGTTTTTTTTTCAAATATGCATGTTATTTCACTATTTAGTATGTTTTAATTCTTGGCACATTCACTAACGTGTTGACTCCCTTAACTTTCTACCTGTGACCACTAACTTAAGAGGAAAAAACCACTCCTCTTAAGCAAGTGCGATTTGGTACACTCATACGCCAAACACACCTACACAGGATTCGTGACTCCACTAATTTTATTTCCAAGTTTATGTGTTTGTGCCTTTTTTGCAGAAACCTCTTTTCTTTGCATTGGAGTTGGATGGAACTGCCCCTTTTTCTCTCCTTCACTGCCTGCTCACCCTCAGTGAGAGGTTGAAGGTCAGAAGCTCCAACAATTTATTTTGCAGGAAAATCATGCAGCTTTTTCACAATCAAATGCGCCCCAGTGCACGCATTCACCAGTGACCTGCGCGTAGACTTTGCGCATGTCTGAGACTTTTGCGTGCGAAAACCAAAAGCACAAATTTTTTGCTATTTCCCTACTTTTCCTACTTGTAATGTGACTAGAAACCCATAATAAATATTCCAGATTGGTTTTGGTGTCCCATGACTTTTTAAAGCTTACTCTTGGCTTCTGAAATAATTTATGTTTTGCAAATTTAGGCACCAAAAAACACTTAGGTAGTTACCCAAAGTAAGTGGCCCCAGTCCACGCATGCTTAGCTAAATATTTTTCATTTTCCTAGTTTAAAAGTCATCAATTTTGGTTCAATTTTTGGCACTAGCATTCGAGACCGGGATCGAATTATCCTTAGAGATAAAGTAATCTTTGCTACCTTTGCACCCTTGGGTGATCCTAGGAAATCATATGAACACTCTCTGCTGATAATTCACCATCTCCCTATAGTTTATCATTTAGATTAACTAGGAAGCATTGTAAGCGGCCCATATCCGCACATGTTTTACTTTTGAGCAAGGAACAACCAAACCTAGTTTAAATAGGGTATTTTGAAAAGGATCACTGCATATTCGCATGTTCAAACTATGCGCTTGTTCACCTATTGTTCACACACATTCACACACTAAGTAAATAAAATCCACCTAAGACTAACTTAACTAAACTCTCCCGACAGGAGCCACAAGAGAATTTATAGTTTAAGTTAGGACCAAGGGGGTAGGCATCCATTAAGCTGTCTTGGTCAATTTACATCTTGAAACATAGAAGTTGATTGTTTAGGGAACTTTTGAATCCATCTATCCACCCACGGCAAAGAAAACTCGAGCGCAGCAGAGACTCGAATCAGAGGTAGTTAATCTTAGGCCCAGTGCGTGCGGTATTATTCGGGGCTACCTAACCCATCTAATACTCGATACCAGTAGCTGAATTACCAAGAAGCTCAAGACTCAAACTCTCACGTCGGACGACGGTACTTAGTGGCCAAAACTAGGGCATCCTACCCTATAGGTGATGGTGCAAGCAGCACTAGATCCTCTACCCTTACCTTGGTCGATTTTCTTCGGTTGACTGGGGCCGTTGCCAGTTCTTTCGGGATGTTGTGCTAGCATTCGCAAGATATATTATCAAGGCCCAGTTACATTTGAGCATGTGAGGAATATTTGTTTCTTCTAGGATTTGAGTATCATACTAAAAAAATAAAAAAATAAACCATTTTTTTATTGACTGGTCACATAAGATTAATCTAAAGGGAAAATTTATCTTTTATTAGTGCTTTGTTTTACGTATGTGATCGAATTTTTTCTTTGATTATAATCTCTATCCTCTCAAATATTTCAAAAATCATACCTATTTGATGCTAGAACGGACCCAACAGGACCTTGTCGATCTAGACGTCTTCTGGACCTCCCCCCATTACCAGGAGGGGTTCCAAGTCTTTTGCCATTTAGGCGTCAAAGACGGAACACTGCAACCCTTATTGGTTCATCCTTTATTGGGGCATTATTATTTGGGAACCCTCGTCGGTCACCCAACGCCACACCAGTGAACACCCCATAAGGTCACCACATACCACTCCTCCCACAACCCCTAGGGGACAGAGGAGTGCTACCCATTTGGGAAGCCAGGTGAACTCACGGCACGGTAAATCGTAGAAAAACCCTATACCTAACCAGAACATTGTTTTTTCACAAGTTGCAATAGCTACAAACTCACAGTCACCTTTCTTAGCTTCATTAAATATACCAAATTTAACCGAGTTGTCAAACGGTCCCATTGCACACAACCCTACATGGCCTCCCATGCCCACGAAGCTCCCTTTGGAAATTCCAAAGTTCGAAGAGAAGCAAGCAGAAGACCCCAGAAATCATGTTATGAATTTCCACCTATGGTGTTCGTCAAACAACATCGTTGACGATACTATTCGACGGAGACTATTTCAACGCACCCTAACCAGAATATCCGTGAAATGGTACATGGAGCATCCCTCTTCTATACATGGAACCTTTAGCAACCTTGCTACTACATTCCTGACCTATTTTCAGTTACCCATCCACCATGATTCTGAAATGGAATTACCGACCCACTTTAGTCAAACACCGGTCATCCATATCTCGGACCATCTCGACAAATGGCGGCAGCGTCATAGTTTGTGCAAATCCAAACTTGACGATCGAGTTTTGTTAGACCTATTCCTGAAAAATCTCACCGCAGATATTTCGAGGGATGTGGTGCAAAAAAAGCTCATATCTGAAGAGGAAACCATCATTAAAGCCTAACAGCTAGATCTTATGTATAGGCAGTCGGGATATATTTACAATATCCTGCCTAACGCCCCACACCTGCAAACTTACAAATAATTTCTAGGCGTGTCGAACTCCGCATATGGTTTAATTGGATTATTGACCCAAAATCACCTAAGCAGCAGTGTTCCATACCCCGGTTACACATATGATTCTACCAAGGACATACCGCAACCCGACTACTAAAGTCATTACGCACCTTCGCAAAACATGACTAATAGGGTGTCATGGTACCACCATCAGCAGGGAGGTCCATATCCTTCGGCTCAGGAGACCCAGTACACAGCTAGACATACTGACGAAATATCTCCCCCCCAACAATTTTTTATAAACCAGGGACAAGGACCACAATATTCCCATTCCGCAGCACAAATTCCACCCATGCAGAATAATTCATAGGTGAACTTTGTGCAACCTTCCCAAACCCAACAGTGCCAACCATACAATCAGGAGAATTTGAATTATCCTCCTAACGCGACTAAGAAAAAAGGAAAAAACAAGCCTAAAGGAAATCCTGGATAAGGGGGCAACAATCAACAACACCCTCCGTGATCTCAGATTGGAGGCAACTCCAACCAAAATCAAAACCAGGAGCCAAGCAACACCCAAAGGCAAAACAAGAGCATGAATATTTAGATGAACCACTCTTATTGAATCTGTTGTGAGTACGGCCATTACAGTCACCACTTTCCCGACCTCCCTGATTTGAAGAAGCTACAGGGTAACCATGGGCGAGGGGGATCCTCACAGTAGACAGTATTCATGGAGGAGCCTTTCCCCCATCAAGGGACAGTTAGCACTCAACAACAGCAAAAAAATCCTGACGATTTCAGAAAGAACAGCCATGAAATATACATGACTGGCGAAGAAAAAAAAATTCAGACACGGAACCGAAATTATGATACCCCACCAGACACCAACTCATCAAGGGCTAGTACAAGTGCACCAACATCATCTTTGACCATATCAAATATGCATATTGAACCTTTGCCAAAAATGGCTAAAGGACCAACTAGGCGGGCAGGAAACAAATCCCAAGTGACCCATAACTATAGCATTGTGGATGATCTAGCCCAATCTCCCGTCGCCGTGTCGTCTTTGGAGGTATTACAGTCATGCCCAAAGCAAAGGAAAGCCTTACTTTTTGCATTAGGCGCCATCGACCTTGTCAATTCGCGTCTGATGGCTTTTGATTTAGATAAAGCCACCCCTAGGATTCTTTCGATGGTCGCCTTTCAGATACCGGTGTCGGTCCAAAATATCACCATCCATCGATGTATAATTGACGAGGGTGCATCCACATGCATCATGTCAAAGAATGTCTGGAAAAAGTTAGGGTCTCCCGAAATAAAGCCATCAGACATCAATCTTAGAGCATACAATGGACGCCCTTCAGCCCCAGTCGGTCTCTACCAAAACGTCACGGTCTGCTTAGCTGGAAATATGGTCCTTATAGAAATTGAAGTCTTGGATGCTCAACTGGATTAAAATATACTCCTTGGTTGGAGTTATATGTATGCCATGTCAGCCATAGCCTCTTCCATCATCTGAATTATGATGTTCCCCTATGAGGATCGCATCATTATTGTCGACCAATTGACACACAGTGAAAAGCGACCCCTAAAAAATACTGATGTCATTCTACCCTACGTAGACACATCTGTCGAGGTGCTCACACGGTATCAATAATATGGCCCCGGCGAGTTCAAACCATCATCGATCCTAGGGTCATTCCTAGGAGATCCCCATGTTGTACCTGAGTCATCACCTAATGTCACAGGGGCTCCAGTGTGCATGATGTCCTCATCAAGCACCGAATCCAGTCAAGAAACATAGACGAGCAGTAATGACACCGAGTCCTCGACCATGGCAGCATCTCTAGCCTACACCGCCTCCCAAACTCCTTTCCTCTTCGCTCCAGCTGGTTTTATGTTGCAGCAGGTCATGGCCACGGTGGTCGTACTAAACTTATCATTTACAATCCTAGTTTGGTACCTAGTCCCACCTGAGTCATGCACATCACCTCTACAGGGTTAATCCCCTTCAATCATGAGAATTCCCCAGTTGTCTAGGAGACTGTCGCAAGCATCCCTTCAAAGGAAATTCCCATCGCAAAGCCGATAGTTATGACTAAGAAAACCAATAGAAGAGGAAAGAAGGCGGAGAATCCCAACACACCATGGGAATCACCACACTATGCCATATGCGACATAGTAGGCCACCCTACCCACATTTACCAGAGATGGATAAATTAAAACTGCTCCTTAGCTCTGAAGTAGACATTGCGGCACCAAGTTCCTGTAAAAAGGAACCTGCCACCAAAATTCAAGGGAAATCATTGCGTACAAATCACGCATGCGCTATCTACAGCAATTTTGGACACAATACCCATCATTTTCTATAGATCCCGTGATATAGGGATGCTTTACACAACATCGAGCAATCTTATCAAGAGGATCCCTCCATCTAGTCAGCCGGAGATGAACCTCGTGTTATTCTATGCCTGCAAGAGGAACGACAGTCGTCTGAAATTCTCATGTTCATCTTCCCCCCTCCTATTATACATTTTTCATTGTGCGATGAACGCACCCACTTCATCGAGGAATGCGCAGCTCTAAAACTCATCCACAGGTGATATCCTATAGAGTGCGTCTACCATGTTGGTTTGTGGGCAGTGTAATTCACATTTCCTTTATGTGCTGACAACCACATTTTAGAATTGTTCCATTATATCCCTCGATTTCGCTTAGCACTAGCTAGTTTGCGCTCAACCATAGTCCACCTCTCCCATGAAGATGGCTCGGAATCTGAATCCATGAATAGCTCGACAACTTAAGAAGATGTGACGAGTAGATGCATCCTCTTTCTTTCAACTGAAAAACGACCAATCAGGGAACCCTTAGTTACCCCCAACCACCCTTTGCAGAGAAGACCAACATGTACGTTGTGTAAAACTCCAAATCATGTGGTCGCAACTTGCCCTGACTTAAGAGCGCTATGCCGCTGGTACTCATTCACGCCACCAAGTGAGCAGGATGTGAATCCCATATCTAGGATGTTTTGCCTCATATTTTGGGGCAATCACCATGAGCAGCATTGTACCTATATCCCGCGAGTACGTCCTCTAATTGACATGATACATATATTAGATAAAAAACGTGAGGATCTCCTCAACCAATATGGAAGGCAGAATGCCCCCAAGAAGTCTACTCCATACCCAGGTCACCATGAGGGGAAAGTTAGGAAGACGCACCAACCAAGCATGCCCCATGTTCAACCTACGATAACATGTGGACTATGCAACCTGGTCATCCACCGGATCAATCAGTGCAAAGAACTGAAGCACCTCGCAAAAAAAATTCGGACAGTCTCTTCTCTCCTGCAAAGACATCTCTCTAACCAAGAGAAAATCATGCACATCCATTGCCAGATTTTTTCACGCTTCTATCATACAATAAAATGTGACCATCTCTAGAATATTAGAGTAGCAAGAGTGGAGTTAAGTATACACTCCCCAAGAGAGCGAGAAATAACCAAGCCAAAAACTCAGAAATGGAAGCAGAAGACCTCCTCCTCTACATATGATCCCTTGCGAGCGTCCACTTCTGGGACGAAGAGTAGTGTTGATTCCCACACAATCTACTCGGTTGGCACCATGGTACCAAGCACCATTTGCACGAGCCATAACCACGAACCACAGGTACACCCTCTCTCATATTATTTTTTAGCACATGTCTTTCAATAATATTTGAATAAAGAAGATGCTTTCACTTGGGGTATTTTTTGGAGGTATCATGCAAATCATCCTTCTCTACATCCACTGAAAGTTCCAGAGCATGTATCATTCTACCCTCAGCATGATAGAGTCCCATAAAATTCTACATATCCTGACATCATTTATCCATAAGAAATTAACCATAGGTTCCAAGCACCTGACCTTGTTTATCATCACCCCACCTTGCACATGATAAACATCCTCGTTGGTCGGAAGAGCCTCCCATCCATGGCACCCATCACCCAAAGTAGACCATGTATCACAAAATTCATGACGCCATGGCCACACCACTTTAGTCCAGGAAGCACCTCATGCCCATTTCACTCACCATGCATGAGGTCAAGTTTTACCACATCAAAGTAAAACTTCTTTCCCGAAATACCAGGTTTTTCAAGCAGATCTAAAGCGCACTACCACGCCTTGCATTTGGCCTACCATACCTCCATCAGCATAGCCCATCTACGACATTTTCCATCTACTTCATCAACCCCACACATGAGACCAACCAATGGGCACCCCACCCTCAGCAAAATACATTCCTCATATCATCAGTGAGTGAACACTTTCATATGTCAGGGCACCCGTCTCTATATTTTGTACAATCAAAATCCCATTATTTCTTTCTTTTGGTAAGTGTACAAAGACCGTAAACGGTGCACTATGTCCCCCATTCATCCATCCATTTTTTCTCCCATGGTAGCAGTCCCTGGTCACCCTTGGTCGGAGTATCACACCTTTCACACATCAGCCACCATGACATTCATAACCAATATATACCCACCCTATATGTCCCACCACCTCTAGGGATTTCCCCATCATAAATAGTTATTACTGTCGCCAAGCTGCTTTTTATACTCCGACCTTGGGCCACTTAATCCCCATCATTAGTTTTCAGTCACCCCTAGCCGTCATGCCTATGTTAAACCTATCACATCTAGGATCTTGATCCCTTGCACTAGTGACTCTTTCATTCAGTTGAGGCTTCCTTTTTTTCGACATCAACACCTATTTTCCAAAAATGAAGTGGTACCTTGGATCACCCCTCACCACAAAAGGGACATCCTCAGGTGGCACTGTGGGAGACATCATTGCCCACAGATATCATCGATCCTCTTGACATTCGACTACAACACAAGCTTCCATGTCAATATGGTATCGTACCTTACAACCATTGCACTTTGATCAAATTCGTCGACGACATGTGCCTTTATAAGCATCTCTTTCAACAATGCTTACGTGGGAAGGTCCCAGTCATACACCCATGCGTACAATCCACATTTATATGTCATACCAAGTTTTCGCACATTGGTACCACATTCCACCTATTGTCAAAGAAAAACACCCCTGAGGGTGTCAGAAATCATCGTCATCAACAAACAAATCACTACCATACTAGTGACACAGAAAGAATTTGTATCTGTCAAATAGATTTGTTTAGCTAGCCAAAGCATCACGAGCATGGGACATGCCTGCCTCATAGAAAAATTGTATTTATTTTATCATACCCTTGCTTGTAGGGTTCCCACAGGACATGGTTGTCCTTCGACCTGGTGCAAGGTGTCTCCAACTCTGTGCTACACGTAGGTCCCTCTCTCTCTACGCATAATACACAGAAAATAAACTATAATGAATTTTGGCTATACAGTTCTTCCTAGAACTCAAAAATTATGGGGAAATTGTTATCACTAGAAAATCAAACAAGAAAAGATGACATTATTAAATTTCAGGGGGAAGGATTTACAGTGTTGAGGCATATTATAGAATCTGAAGTATTTAAAAATATCTAAGGTCTAAGATGAAAATCAAATTTCGCACTGAAGAAACCAGCAAAATGCGCCTTTGCGTGCACTTTTCTTCGATAAGCGCAGCTTTTCCTCAAAAATCCGCGTAGACCTGAGAGTGGCAGAAGTCACTTTCCAAGACCACAAGGCACACTCCAGGAAATCGATCCCACACTCGACGCCATCTAAGGACAACCTCCCAAGCCTCCTTAGGACCTCAAGGGAACACACAATGGAATAATGTGGCACATAATGGAATCATCCTCCTCTCTTGGGTCACTTTCCATCAATGTACCAAGAGAGGGAACGAGAGTTTGAATTCTCCTATAAAATTCCACCAACAGATGAACAATGGGAGAACACATTTTTATGCTAGCCAAAATTGCCCCAAGCAATCCAGCAGTGTGTGATCTGGAGCAAAGATAAAGGGGATTCATTTGTTGGCCATCCAACAACTCCAATCCTTCGGAGTAGAGAGATGGAGACTTTGTGCTAAGGTAGCTCGGAAGTAAATACATCCTTGTATTGGGTCTTAGAACTCCCTAGTTCTAAGGGCCCCTTAGCAAGTGGGTAAAAGTTTCATCCTTTATTCCTACCAGCACTCAATAAGAGGGGATGTAAGCCTCACCGTTTGGATTATTGAAGTTGTTTGACTTTATTCAGAGCTTTTGTATCAAATATGCAGAGCTTTAATTTTGTTTTGTTTTCAAATATGCATGCTATTTCACTATTTAGTATGTTTTATTTCTTGGAATGTTCACTAACGTGTTGACTCCCTTAACTTTCTACCTGTGACCACTAACTTATGAGGAAAAAATCACTCCTCTTAAGCAGGTGCGATTTGGTACACTCGTGCGCCAAACACACCTACACAGTGGCAGTCTATTCACACTCAGAGAGGTCATTCATATGGCCAATTTTTTGGGCATTGTGGACAAAGTTCTGGTTGGACAAGTTTGCGGCCGAAACTATGGTGCAAAGCGACTGCGTCAATGGGTCACTAAGATCTGGGGTGGCCTGCTTCAGGAACTTCCCACGATTCATACTCTTACCAAAGGATGGTTCGCTCTCTGGTTAAATTCAAAGGTCCTACTAATTGGGTCATGTCGCAGTACTGGAACATTGAGCTGGCTCTAGTACTCCTCAAGAGATGGAGCCCCTTATTCGACCCCGACCGTGAACAGCTCAGGGTCAGTCCTATATCTGCCCACCTACTAGGTCTCCCTATTCATCTACAGACTGAGGAGATTTTTTCCAGCATTCGAAAAATATTAGGGACCTATATGGATCATGACCGCACCTACATTGGGTCAGGTAAGATGGCTTCCGCACACATACTTGTCTATCTGGATACAAGGGAGGAATTGGAGGAGTCCTTCATAATACAATGGTGAAACACTACTTGGATCCATATCCTAGATTATGAAGGGGTACCATTTAGGTGCAGACGATTCCATAAGGTGGGTCATGTCTATAAGGATTTTTCGTTGATTTTCTCTGCCTCCAATGCACTCACATCGATTGGTAATCGGACACTGGACCCAGTCTCCATGTCCCTTAACGGATAGGCTCAGTTAACAGGCTTCCTGATGACTCCACAGGCTACACCACACATGGGGACTGCTACACTGGATGTTTCTCATGCCTCGACTAGGATCACTCATTCCATGATAGTGGTCACTACCTCTGGGCACCCTCCGGGTTCCAGTAATCCTCCTCTACCTCCTCTCTCTTTTTTGTCCTTACTATCTACTTCTGCATCAATTTCATGTATTTCATCTTCTCATTATGGCATACATATTTTATCTGCTACCTTCCCCCCCATCACCTCCCCTCTGGTATTCTTCCCCACACCCCCGACCATCATTCCCCCAACTCTTTCCCTTCCCACCTCCCCTCTCCCTTCTTCCCCTTCCTCTATCCACCTCCCCTCCTCCTCATCTACCTTGGTGGTGAACTCTTCTAATACCACCTCTTCCCACTCATACAACCTCTGCCCCTGTACCTCTGCCCCTGTTGGTCTGGGATCCTCCCATGGCCTTTCTACTGTCCTAGCTAAACTACCCAAAGGTCGTCACTCCAATATCTCAAAGGCCATCCTTCAGGCCAGTCTTGATGTCGCCATTGGGAAGCAACTCTCCATATTAGGGGTTCTTAGAGAAAGACACACCATGGTTTGGTTTCCAAATGAAATGCATTTCTTTTAATTGTAGAGGGCTAGACAGCCCAACCAAGCGCCTTGCCCTTTGGTGCCTTCATGAATCTGTCCCTGTTGACATTCTCCTTCTTCAAGAAACCCTTTCATCTTCAGAATCATCCATCAACACCCTCTCTGCCCTCCTCCCCTTCTATTCCTTCCTCGCACTAGATGCCAAAGGGAGTTTGGGTGAACTTGCTCTGGGATATAATCCTGGGACAATAAAGCTCCTCAATTTTTGGGGTTGGGAAGGCACACTAGCAGCAGATTTCATCTCAAAATCACTGGGTATCAAATTCAAAATCATTAATGTATACGGCCCCTATCAACACTGGCAGAATTTTTGGATTCCACTTCTACAATCCTCTCTTCTTCGAGTTGATAATATCATCCTTTCCGGTGATCTGAATTTCTCACTTGGGCTTGTGGAATCTTGCGGATCCAATGCAAAAATGGATCCACTCTCCGATTTTTCCGGCACCAACTTGCTCTTCATCAGTTGGTGGATCCCATTATGGCTTCCCCCACACCGACATGGCACAATCGACAGACTGGTAATGCCATGGTCACCCGAAGACTTGACATATTCATCATCAAGGAGGATCTCATTCAACGCTTGGGATCCTACAGACAATGGGTCAGCTCGGGGTGCATATCTAATCACTCCCCCATCAACCTTGAACTATCAGGTGCTTTCCGCAAGCCAGCTTCCCCATTCAATTTTTTCTCGATGTGGCTACAGGACAAGGTATGTATTGACATGGTCAAAAATACTTGGAGACATACACAGCTCACCAATGAACACTCGACCTCCTCCCTATTCACACATAATCTCCAACTCATTAAAATACTGAACATTTCCTAGGCAAAGAATAAAAAGAGACAGAGTGACCTATAACTCTCTAATATTGAAAAGGAAATCAAAGCCCTTGGGGACTCTGAACATGGGGGATATATATCAAATTCAGAAAAATATCATCTCATAAAGCTGGAAAGAGATAGACTAAAAATCCTGCAAGACAGAGATGAATCTTGTAGGTTAAAAATTTGTGCCATATGGATCAAAGCAGGGGATGAAAACTCCAAATTCTTCCAACAATTTTCTAGAGGAAGGAAGGCCATTAACATCATATGGGAGCTAGATAACAATGATGGTACCATAGCTTCCACATTTGAACAACTTGCATAGAAGGGTATCACTCATTTTAGGAACCTCTATAAGGCCCCTCAGCACTCCACCCTGGCAGAGATCATCAAGGTAGCCTCACTCTTCCCCAAATTTGTGGATCAAGACACTACTGTGGAGCTATTTCAACCGGTTACATTGGATGAACTGGAGGTTGTCCTCAAATGGCTCAAGAAGGACAAGATTCCTGGACCTAACGGATGGTCGGTTGAATTTTGCTTAGCCTTTTTTGATCTGTTGGGACACAATCTTCTGGAGGTGGTGGAGGAGGCTAGGAAATATGGGCATATCTTCGATGCCTTCAACTCTACCTTCATTTCCCTTATAACCAAGACTGATCACCCCTCATCTTTCAAGGACTTCCACCCCATCTCTCTGTGCAACTGAATTTATAAAATCATGGCTAAAATTATTACCAACAGGCTCAAACCTATTCTATAAAATTTCATATCCCCTGAACAATTTTCATTCCTAGAGAATAGAAAGATTCATGAAGCCATTGTAGTTGCATACGAAGGCCTCCACTCCATGCACACCAATAAGGTAAAAGGAATTATTCTAAATATTGATCTTGAGAAATGTTTCGATCAAGCTATTTTTCTCTATATCCGCATGCTCCTCACACACCTCGGCTTCCCTAATCAAGTGATTAATTGGATCATGTGTTGCATCACCTTTGTCTCATACAGTGTCCTCTTAAATGGTGCTGCCACTGATTTTTTCATGCAGAAAGAGGCCTTTGATAGGACTGCTCGTTATCCTCAATACTTTTCCTCCTGGTCATGGAAGGACTCAGCAGATGCCTTATTGAAGAAAGGGATAGAGGCAAATTGAGGGGCATCAAGATCACTGATAATTGTACTCTTACTCATCTGCTATTTGTCGATGATATCATCCTTTCTAAATGGGTACATTGGTGACTCCACAGTGGTGAATACTATTCTTCTCCTTCTTTGCAAAGCGACTAGAATTTCCTGCAATAACATCAAATCTACTATCACATGCCATGGATTCTCTCCATGTGAATTATTCTATACACAGTATATGTTCCCTTTCAACCTTACTAGATTTGAATCGGGTCTGAAATACTTGGGTTTCCATCTTAAGCCTGTCAACTACAAAACTTCTGGCTGGACCTAGTTGATTACCAAGATTGAAAAAAGGCTGAATGTATGGTCCCATCGATGGCTCTCCTGGGCTAGGAGACCTGTTCTCATCAAGTATGTTTTGGAGGCCATCCCAGTTTATTGGAAGTCCCTCGCTTGGATCCCAAAAGGTATACGTAATAGGATTCAAAAAATTTATCGAAGGTTTCTTTGGAATGGGGCAAAGGAGGGTCATACTTTTGCAAGGACCAAATGGGCACTTAATGCCTTTCCAAATAGATGGGGTAGTTGGGACATCAAATATCTACCCACATTCGCAAAAGCACTGGAAGCAAAGCTTGGCTGGAAGATCCTCACCGAGCGCAACCTATGGACCAAAGTAGTCAGAAAAAAGTACATACATCCTCTCTATCCTCTTGATTGGATCCAGCATATTCCTGGTCATACATAAAATATATCCACTATCTGGAGGTCCATTCTTGGATCTATTGTACACATCATTACTGGACTTGCTTGGAAGGTGGGTTTTGGAATGAAGGTACGCATTGGTTGTGACCCATGGTCGGGTTGTGGAAATGCTCATATCCTTCCTCCTGCTCTTATACTTTCACTCAATCAATCAAGCATCCATACTCTTCATCAAGTGGTTGAAAGGGAACACACTACCATCTTCTCCCATATATGGTTGAACCTCTGTGATCTACACATTCATCCCCAATGGGAGGAGGCTTGGACTCACTCTCTGAACACATTATCTGAATCACATGTAAAAATCACTCACAGAGAAGATGAAATTATCTTGATGATCTCCAAGCATGGAAGATACACTCCAAAATAAGGCTATATACGCATCTACAACTCTCGTAGGCCCTTGGTCATGCACTCTTGGTGGCGCTCTCTTTGGAACTCAAATGCCCTGCTAAAGCTAGACTACTAATGTGGTGCATACTCTCTGAAAAAATTCCCACCAGGGCGAACTTGCAATTGCGTTCTCACATTGGACCCAACAGATGTGTACTTTGTGCTTCGACTTCAGAGGACACAGAACACATTTTCCTCTCTTTCCTGCCACCCGTGACCTTTGGACCCTCATCCTATCCTCTCTTAACCTCAACACTAGGTGGGAGGGACCATCCGTTCTCTCAGCCTGGGATACCTGGTGACTTTCATCCTATCACCACAAGCTCCGTAACCTCCCCACATTAGTCTGTTGGGGTATTTGGATTACTTGCAATCGTGCCATATTCCAAAACAATCAACTCAACTGGATCACATTTGCTTCACACATTACCTCTATCTATCAATTGATCCCATATGATCCTCCACCACCTTCCCCCCAAAACATCACCACTGAGATCATTGATCACTCCTATCCCTGGGCATACTTTGATGCATCGACACAAAGGGATGGTTGTGGGGGTGGTTTCATTCTTCACCTATCTGATCTGCACTCCTTCAAAGTCAATATTGGCCTCAACCGAGGCTCAAAAAACTATGCGGAACTATCCTGCCTCCTTGATCTCCTTTAATTTGCCATCACAAAACACTGCAACAAACTTCAGATATTTAGGGACTCCAAAATTATCATTGATTGGTTCAACCTGCACTCTGCATGTCACGTGCACACACGACAGAGCATCTTGGATGAAATACTTCAACTCAAAACACATTTTGATTACACTTCATGTCAACATATTTACAGGGAGAGGAATGCGGTTTTCGATCACCTATCCAAGGAGGTAGCGCACCCATTGAGAGATCAATGGGTGATACAGGAGCAGAACGGTCAGAATTACTGCCAGTTCTTCCATCGACCATTTGATGATTTGCCTTAAAGGGTCAGGTGACCTCATCGCATCAATGGAGCTTCTCATCTACTGATTTTTTTGGTTAATATATACGTAACATATATTGACTATGTTTATTATATGTACACATCATACAACAACTTGCTCGAACTACCTACTAAACACTTTTTGTCTATCATTAACTGTTATCAGAGATGTAATTTTTTTGGGTTCTTTTGCAGCTATCTAGTTGATATGAATATGATAAATTACATACACTGCATGTGAATTTTATTATTTATAATGGAAGTTATGATTTTTTCTGTGGAAAAAACAATAATTGCTTATCTTCTTCACTATTCATTTTTAAATTTAAATAATTCCTAATAATTTTAGTTAATATAAACAATTTTAAAATTATAATTCGTTAAAAAAAATTACACTTATCTTTATTCTTCAAAATTTCTCCTATTTTTATTTTTAATTGTTTTATAATTAATAAATATTTAAAAATTAAATATTTAAATTCCGATATACATGTATTTAAATAAAATAAAATAAAAAATCAATTATTGAATCTGCTCACCTTCATATTCCAGGCTCAATACTTCATTCCCAAATTCACAATTCCAACTAAAATTTTTTATTTTCAGATTTTCTAAACTTTCTAAATGTTGAAATTGAAAATAAAAAATTTACATCGTTAACTAACAATTAAAATTGAAAATAAAAAATTTACATGGTTGACTAATCATTGAAATTGAAAAATAAAAAATTTACATCGTTCATAATCAATTACCATTTCCTACACACAATGCCCTCGCCATCGATTTTTTGCTTAGGGGCATTGTTCTTACCATTTCATATAACTCCACCCACCTTGCATTGATGTGTGAACTCAATGGCCAAACCGAACTTTGAATTATCGTATTAATCCCTATACCGAATCGAATACTGAAATTTTCGAATTTTTTTGTTCAATTCGACCAAATTTGGTAACTATGATTAAAAATACCCTTAAATCAATTTTTAGCTCTATATCAAGGCTTTTAGCCATGGTTTATTTTTGGAATGAATATAAAGATAATCTACTTTATTAAAAAAATTAAAATAAAGTTATAATTTAGTTAATTGTTATGATTTTTTTTAATTTTGGCAATGTAAGATGTATCATAAAGTGAATACAGTCTTGATTTTCTACTATGGATTAATGAATATTAGCATTTTCCATCCATTTAATTTATATGGCCACACTAGTATTATTTTTCATATATTTTGATGCTATCAGAGAAGAAAAAACTAGAGGATTAGCTTGTAGGGTCATTTTAGTGGTAGGTTCTAATTTGGAAAATTAGGGTTTGAATATTTATGGATCCATTTTCACATATAAAATGGAAATTTTCTATACCAACCTCAGAATTTGAATATTTATGAATCCATTTTCACATATAAAATGGAAATGTTTTAAATAAATATTTTACCAACCTCGTCTAGACCCCTTACATTGATCTACATTCAAAGAGCTTCAAATAAATTAAAGCTCATATGCAAAAGTCAGCCCCCATTACTCACGCATATGAGGCTAGACACATGTGGACTTTAAAGAAAATCCTAAAAAGTTCCAAAAACAACTTTAATTGAGAGTTTAGTTAGTAAAAAGCATATGCGTAGTGACAATGGAACAATGTTTAATACTAATAAACTAAGAATAGGAGCTCCATTCTATGCCTTATATTTGCTCCATAGTTGGGGAAAGCATCTAATTTTAGGACCTTACAGAGTTAAACATAGGTGGATAAGACTACAGTATACTTACAAGCCACAAGTATAAGGTAACTCCATAGAGAGTACCTTTTTCTTTGTATATTCATATTTCCATGCTAGATAAAAGAGAGGAGTGGTTTCACTTTCAAGTTGTGTTTTCTCCCATATGGTTTTACCAGTGTAAATATTGTGTTTATTTGTGTATGGTGTCTGTATTTTTCTATTCTCTATTTCATATATTTAAGCATAAAAACAATTATTAAATAATCATATATATAAAGTAAATTAACCTTCATAGTAAATATTGTTGTAAATACTTAGGGAGGGGTGAATCACTATTTCATAAATTTCAATAATTAAAGATCATAGAGAATTAACCAATAATATCACATCAAGAAACAAGCGATAATTATATGAATAATTTATATTACAAGGGAAGACACAACTTCTGGTTTACTAGCTATAACAAGAAGGGATACAACCCCGAGATATTTACTAGCCACTACTAGAAGGGGCTACAACCCCTAGTTTACAAGAAAACACTAGAAGAAGGTGACAACCTCTTGATCGCACACCACCTTGCCACCCTATACAATAAAAATAAAACAAAAAACTCTTGGGCTCCCATAATAGGGACGGTGGTTGAATTACAACAACATTGAAAAAACTCAATAATTATACAATTTGTTTTACTAATGTAATTCACAATACTCCTTGGGGGTTTTATTTGCAACAATGTGGAAAGACTTAAATCAACACAGATTCACTTCACTGGGGCTTAGCCACATTGATATGATCACTCTCCATCTTTACATGAAGACCATTATACAGATTAAGACCGAAGCCATCACATCGATCCACAGGTCAAAGACTACCATCACAACAATCATATCATTGCACTAAAGCCTCAAACCACTAATTACAATAATTTCCACATCAGTGCTTCATCATCACTCTACATCATATGTTGAAATAAAAACACATATTTTATGTCTATTGTTGCATATTTATCCATTATTTGTAGACCAACATATTTGCTCCTTGCAAACAAGTCTATTGTATAAATTGAATCCTCCTTGCACAATTTCATAGACATCATTCAAATGTGAGTCTATTTGACACCATAAGAACAATACACACATTTAATCTCTTGTGCTCTCATTTCACCACACTAGGTCAAACCAACACATCAGTATAAAGTCATCGTTTTACTCTTGCTACATTTTAGCCATCGCACAATTCAATTTTTGACTTCTTGCAGAGCTACATTCATGGACCAAGCCAACCAATTATACGATTCATAATTTATCCAACATGCATTGTTCACATACCAGGTATTTCTCTTAGTTGGATTGTCAAACCATTGCATTACAGACCATACATAGACTATCATTCATGTAGATCATCATATTTTTTGGCATGTTTCCATTCCACTAATCACTACGCTACCTTTCACACACTTGATTACACAGAGTATAAAATTGCATTACAATCATAAAATATATGCTTAGAAGCTATATATTTTCCATGAGAACGAATGACAATCAGAGCTCTACATTTCTTCCTTGATCGATATTGGAATTACACATGTGCTAGGAAAAAAAATAACACAAATACTTCTACGTTGTACCTCAGATTACTTAAGTGAGATATATTAAACAAATGAATGATATTTTGATGCTCCATGGGTAGGTTATTTATATGGTTCAAAAAGTGGCCTATTTTGAACCTGACATGTACCAATAATAAAAAACTTATTTTTCAAAAATACATGTCTTTCTAGAGCCAAATTTAAATTTATATTCATGGATGACTTGTAATTTTGGGTCTGAAAAATACACCCAACTTTGAAAATAATTCCATATGTATGTATATATATATATATATATATATATATATATATTATGAAATGGCATACATCCTTGAGAAAGCAGAAGTATCACACATAATTTTCTTTGAATTCACATTCCTTGCATCGAGGATTGTTTCTAATCTTGGATTCACTCAAAGACAACAACCCAACTAGTTTCTAAATTATCTTTGGAACTACCTTGTCATAAAAAAAGACGAAATCTAGATTGCACTTGTATTTCTCCACGGCATCCCTTTTTATACTTACAATGTTATTAGCCTTGGTATTGAGATATTATTGAAGGTGCAAGAGATGTTAGTTGTGTTACTTCTATTATTTTTCATATAAAGGAAGAAGGGGATGTAATTGGTGGATGTATAATTGGACGAATATTCTCTCCTTATAATCTCTTTTAGGAGAGATCCTACAAAGTTGACCATCTCTAGAAGTCATTCACAATCTTGCCGATTTTTAATGGAATAAAATGTACTATTATTGGGGACATTAAATAGATTGCTCTGACGTGGTCTTTCCTATTATGCCATTTTGAGTTGAACTTCAATCCTAAAGTGGTACAAGATAGATTGATGCAAGATGTTAAAATTATACAACATACATGTATATCTTGGATTCACCCAATCTAACAATGTACTAAAGTTAAATACTGAATTGCTTCTACAAATATTTTGTGGAATTAAAAACACAATCACTAATCACATGAAGTAAAGAAGAATCAAATCACATACAACACAGATAATTTCCCTGGGAAAGCTTATAGCTAAAAAACCCCACTATCTTCTATTGTATATTTAGCATGGATCATGAAACAATTACATACAACAATCTTCTCACAAGATCCCTCCAGTACTCAGCTAATTGTCTCACACTATCATGAACAAAACTGACCAACACATAGCCAATTCTCAACCTCTAGACAGCCAGCCTTACTTGCGCAAACCCTAATGAATGAAATGCCTAAAAGATAGGAATTATTACCTTCCTTGACTGCGCAAGTATCATGGGCACTCCAATAGGTGTTTGGTTGCATGTGTGCAACCCAGTAATCCTACAACTGATAGTCAACTTCCCTTTCACCTAGAACTCAATTGGGTCTCCACTGGATCTGACATGCATGCAGCTAATAATAGTAAATCCTCAGTTGCATGTGAGATCACTTATTGTGAATTAATTAATATTTAATTCACTTGACCTCTCACTAGTGTATCTTCAATTACAACTAGCACAAATGAGTTTAACTCACTTAACTGAGTTAAATCGATTACAACTTGCATTAACTAATGCACCACTGCACTTCGAACTCTGGTACAACTAGAATTACTTTGCATGCCTCACCAACTACCTCTAACTCGAAATACACTAGCTAACTGATTTTATCACTCTTAGTTAACTATTTCAAGTTATCATTGAGAATAGATTACAGTTTATTGTCCATATTAATTAAGGGATAACCAAAATATGCATGCAACCAAAAATAGCACTGTGGGTCCCACCCTAGTGTAGGTGCTTAATGCACTAGGCGTGGGTGCCGAAATTTTCTTGTTGAATATCAACACTTCCTCTCAACAAGAAATGGATTATCCTTCACCCCGATATTGTCTCTATGGTATTAGAATTTTCCCTTGGTGAGCACCTTCGTTAGAATATCTACATCCTGATGTTCTGTGGGAATGTACTAAAGCAACATTATCCTTCTTTGCACACAATCTCTCAAATGATGGTATCGGATATCTATATTCTTGGACCTATCATGAAACACAGGATTAATCAAGAGTTTAATGCAACTCTGATTATCAAAATGAATCATTGTCGGATCCATCTGAGAACCAAACAAACCAACCAAGATATTTCTCATCCAGATAGCCTCACATGCAGCTTGACTTGCTGCCATGTATTCCTCTTCCGTTGAACTAAGTGCCACAGATTGTTGTTTCCTGTTGTACCAGGAAACTGATGTCGATCCTATGCTAAAGATCCCTCCTGATGTGCTCTTTATGTTTGATGGATTGCCCACCCAATCTGCATCCGTGAAGCCTTGAAGTTTCACTCCCTCTATATGTTTGTACCATAGACCATACTCTGATGTGCCTCTCAGGTATCTCAAGACATGCTTCCCCGCCTTCCAAAAGAACTTGGTAGGCTTAACCATAGCTTGACTCAGTTGGTCAACTGTGTAGAAAATGTCTAATCTGGTGTTCACTAGATACATCAGTGAACCAACTAACTGCCTATAGACAGCAGTATCCACTACCTCTCCAAAAGTAGCATCCTCCTTCCTCTAATTTCCTGGAAGAGGAGTATCCATGGGTTTGCAGCTCTCCATGTGAAAATTACCAGTATCTCCTTTGCATACTTTCCTTGAGACACAAAAATTTCACCATCCCACTGCCATATTTCCAATCCAAGGAAATAATGAAGGAGTACTGTGTCCTTCATTTCGAACTCCCTTGCAAGATCCTCCTTGCATGAGTGTATCAGTTTCTGATCACCAGTCAAAATTAGATCATAAACATAAAGAACAATGATCAATAGCTTACCCTCAACCATAATCTGGTACAGGTTCGCATCTGCTTCACTTTTGGTGAAATAGCTGTCTATTTGAGTGTACCAAGCATGGGGTGCTTGCTTCAACCCATACAGTGCTCTATTGTGTCGGCACACATGCGACTTACTGTTGAAGATTTCAAAACCTTCAGGCTCCTCTATTTACACCTCTTCCTCAATGATCCCATTGAGAAACACATTTTTCACATCCATCTAATGAATGCGCCAGCCCATCTGCGCTCAGAGTGCAAGGATGGATCTTATGGAAGAGTAACTTGCAACAGGTGAAAAATTCTCATCATAATCTATCCCCTTGATTTGTGAGAAACCCCAGGCCACAAATCTGGCCTTTTATTTCTCCACACTCCCATCAGTAGCTTGCTTTACCTTGTAGATCCATATCGATCCAACCACTGATTTGTCGACCGGTCTTGGGACTATCTCCCGTGCATTTTTCTTGGCAATGGAGTCATACTCCTCCACCATTGCATCAAACCAAATTGGTTGCTGCACTGCTTCCTGAAAGGAAGATGGTTCAGTCACAATAAATTTTCTCATAAGAGCCATGTATCCAGTAAATCAGTCAAGAGATTGTCTCTATCTGCGCTGTGAAGTAGGGGCTCCTACATTCTCTACAGCATCAAGTCTCAATCTATCAGCTTCTGTGGTGCGCCTTCTACCATTTCTAATGGATGGCTCTGCATGAGTGTTTTCCTCCACTCCATGAACCTCCTCATGCGGTTGATCCACAACTTGAGGCTCATCCTCGGGAACCAACAGTTCCTCCTTTGCATGCAAGTCCAGCTCCCTCTCAAGGGACAACTGCATGGCTTTCTCCTCATCAAATTTTATATCCCGCTGCACAACAGTCATTCTGATGTTTGGAAAATACACTCGATAATTATGGGGCATTTCAGTGTACCCCACAAAAATCCCGATCTCATTTGTCGGTTCTATCTTCTTCCTAGTGTCCTTGGTCACATGCACATAAACAGATGAGCCAAAAATCTTAAAGTGTGAAACATCAAGTTTCTTACCAATGAAATCCTCTTCAGGTGTACTCATGACAAGTATCCTACGAGGACAATGGTTTTGCATAAATACCGCAGTGTTGCATGCTTCTGCCCATAGATGCATCGGTAGGCCTTGATCATGCAACATCACTCTTGCTACACCCACGATCGTTCTGTTCTTTCTCTCCGTGACCCCGTTATGTTATGGGTTATGAGGTGTTATGAGTTCTCTTTGAATTCCTTCTTTGCTGCAGAAGTTCTTGAATGTGATAGAGATGTATTCTCCACCATTTTCACTCCTAAGAGCCTTCACTTGCTTCCCCGACTCTTTCTCCACCAGTGCCTTAAACTCCAAGAACTTAGAGAATGTCTAATATTTCTTCTGCATGAAGAAGATCTATCACTTACAAGAAAATTCATCAACAAATATTACATAGTACTTATGTTTTGTTGTCGAAGAAACAGAGAATGGTCCACACACGTATGTATGAACTCTCTCGAGGATCCCCGAAGCTCGGTTCTCCTTCTCATGAAAGGCAACCTTTACTTACTTTCCCATAGTACATCCCTTGCATGTGTCTGACTGCGCAAGTGTACCCCTAAGAATACCAGTATAAATATGTTACATGAATTTCAAGGCTCCATGGTGAAGATGGCCCAATCTCCTGTACCATAATTTGCCCTCATCCCGGCTCACTATTTGATTTTCCTTTCCCCTAATTGTTGTGCAACCATCTACCTCCAGTTTGTAGAGATTATTAACTTGAATCCCTATCCTCTTGGCTTGTCCTATTTTTTTATGTCGCAGGAAATATTTTCCTTCACTAAAAACAACATCATAGCCTCTATCCTCCAACATTGCGACTGAGACTAAATTTTTCTTCAAATTTAGTACATGCATTACATATTTAAATTGAAAGGGTTTACCTGACTGCCTCTGAAAGGTAATGGTACCAATCTCGGTAGCACTGTACTGCCCATCATCGCCCATTTCAATATGCATCTAGAGATCCTTATCCTCCAAGTCATTAAAAATATCCTTGTCTCTCGTCATGTGAAAAGAAGCGCCACTATCCAAATACCACACAGCTCCCAATGCACTTGATACCATGCATGCGATCAATGAGAATTCAAGCTCAATTTGTGAGGCAAGAGCCTCACCAACTGCAAATCCTCCAGCCTTCTTGTTCTTCTTCTTTTGTGGACAGATAGTATAAAATTCCCATGCTCGTGACACTGAAAACACTTCACCTTGGACATGTCTTGCTTCTTTCCATTCTTGGATTCGGATTTCGAATGGAATTTCTTCCCCTTCCCCTTCCTTGCCTTGGCACCCAAAGCACAATCCTCTTCATCTTCATTCTTAGATGAAGATCCATATCTGACGTTCCGTCTTAACTCCTCCTACACCAAATCTGACCAAAGTTGTTCCCAATCTGGAAATTTTTCCCTTCCATTGACAGAGTCTTGATAATTGTGCCAACTCTTGGGAAGTCCTAGGAGAGCCAAGCTCACCAAATCATCATCAGCGACTGTTATACAAACGGTCCCCAGTTCATCCCTACATTGGACAAACTTTGTTAGATATTTTGGTATAGAGTCGCCCTTCTCCATCTTGATCTTCCTGAGTTTATCTTTGAGCGCCAATTTCCTATGGTCATTGCTGCTTTGGAATAGATCTGTCAAAGCATTTCACATTGCATATAGTGTGGCTTTCCCATGGAGGTCTGAGACAATGTGATTTTGTACTCCCTCCAACATGATCCTCCTCGCCTTTTCCACTTTATTTTTCCATGCATCAAGATTTGCAGCATCTGCCACAGCGGGTTTAGGAACATCATTTTCAATGGATTCCTTCAAGCCATTGTCTTCGAGTACTGCCTCCATCTTGTCCTTCCAAGAAATATAGTTTGAGATGCCCTCTAGTGCATACTCCAACCTCAAGACATTGAAATCCATTTTGATCTTGAATCAGTTGTAGCACCAAGAAAGTCTTTCTGCAAATTCGAATTCTATCCAGTCACAAACTCAGCTCGTGCTTCACTTACACAATTTCATGTGCTCTAATACCATGTAGAAATTATACAACATGCATGTATATCTTGTATTCACTTGATCTAACGATGTACTAAAGTTAAATATTGAATCACTTATACAAATAATTTGCGGAATTAAAAACACAATCACTAATCACATGAAGTAAAGAAGAATCAAATCACACACAACACAGATAATTTCTTAGGGAAATCTTACAGCTAAAAAACCCCCCTATCTTCTATTGTATATTCAACATGGATCATGAAACAATTACATACAAAAATCTTCTCACAAGAGCCCTCCAATACTCAGCTAATTGTCTCACACTATCATGAACAAAATTGACCAACACATAGCCAATCTCAGCCTCAAGATAGCTTTCCTTGCTTGCGCAATCCCTGATGAATGCAATCCCTAAAAGATATAAATTCTTGCCTTCCTTGACTGCGCAAGTATCATGGGCACTCCAATGGGTGTTTGGTTGCATGTGTGCAACCCAATAGTCCTACAGCTTATAGTTAACTTCCCTTTCACCTAGAACTCAACTGGGTCTCCACTAGATCTCACATGCATCAACTAAAAATAGTAAATCCTCAGTTGCATGTGAGATCATTGATTGTGAATTAATTAATATTTAATTCACTTTACCTCTCACTAGTGTATCTTCAGTTACAACTAGCACAACTAAATTTAACTCACTTAACTGATTTAAACTGATTACAACCTACATTAACTAATGCACCACTGCACTTCGAACTCTGTTACAACTATAATTACTCTGCATGCCTCCCCAACTACCTCTAACTCGAAATCCACTAGCTAAATGAGTTTATCACTCTTATTTAACTATTTCAAGTTATCATTGAGAATAGATTACAGTTTATTGTCCATATTAATTAAGGGATAACCAAAATAGAAATGCACCCAAAATTAGCACTGGGGGCCCCACCCTAGTGTAGGTGCTTAATGCACTAGGCATGGGTGGTGAAATTTTCTGGTTGAAACTCAACACAAGATTCCAATAACTTTGGTTATGTCAATTATATTCACTAATTTGTGCATTTAAATCACCAAACGAATGTCTGCACATTCACCCTTTGACATCAATGACAATTTCTTCCAACAATCTCCCCCTTTGTCATTGATGTCAACAATCATGCTCCCCCTGTCATCATGATCTCTTTGTCTCTATGTTTCACTTATTTCATCTCAATGTTTCACTTCCTTTTCTCTTTGTCTTTGAGATCAATGGAAAGGGTGCCTTGGTTTTGTAGGGTTTCTCCCCCTAACGATATTTCTTCTTCTTGCTTGACATGTTTTCTTCTCCAAACCCTAGTGAGTTTTTTTCTTGTTTAATCTGGTTAGGAGTCCACTTCATGTCCTTTTTTTAGTCTCGTGCAATATGTCAAAAGTTGTGGAATTTAAAGAATTTTGTGTTGTACCTGAATGATGGAGCAAATTTTTTGTACCTTCTGTTATGGATTCCCTTAGGGTTTCTGACTTGTCTACTTGTAAACATGCTTCTAGGGTTTTGTTGATATCCTTTGTAATTAACCCTCCTATGAGCTTTGCAATCCCTATCCTTATGCCCAAACTTTGTACATGAATAACAACGACCAAGAAATATACTTTTGTGCCTTAGTGAGTTGGATTTCCATGATGATCCTCTGAAATTGTTCTACCTTAGAGGAGGTCCATCCTTATATCGCTCTTCTTGATCAGGTTTCTTCTTAATAACATTAGCATAACTTCTTGTATTACAAACTTCATGCTTCTTAAGGTTATCGCTTGGATTTTTTAGGATAAATATTACAGCATTTTGTTGCTCTTCTTGATAAGGTTTTTTCTTGAGAACATTAGAATAACATATTCGATTGGAAGCTTCATGATTCTTAAGGTTATCCCTTGGATTTTTTAGGATAAATATTTTTCTTTTAAGTTTTGGGGACTTCGTGCTTGCATTTTCTTTGCATGACGGTTCACCTCGACTTGATTTATTTGCAACTAGTAATGTTATCTATCCCTTGCAAGTATTTAATATTTTCATTGAGCTTGTTTACTTTAGCTCTTAATGATACAACTTCTCCATCATGCTTCTCATAATCTTCTTCCTTCCTTTTTAGTTGGAATTCGGTCACTTCTTCAATTCCTCTTACTTAATCAAATTGGATATTTAAGGTGATAATTTCTTCTTTAATAATTCTCTCTTACTGATCATATTAGTTTTTCAACTTGACCAAGTCCTTGAAAATTTATTTGAGATGAACTGCTATAATTTTTTATCTCCTTTTTCTTCTTGAACCTCGGTATTTAGGTGAGTAGTTTCCTTTTCGACTTGATTTTCATAAAGCTCTTCTAGCCTTTCCCATAGATCTTTGGCTAAGGAGCATTGTCCCACCTTGTCTTTTACAAGATTCGATAAGCTTCTTAGTATCGTATCCATTGTTATTGTATCATCTTATTTTGACTCCTTTGTGGTTTTATATCTCTAGTAACAATTATGAACCATATAAAATCTAGGTCTTTCCAATAGGTCTCCATAGAAACTCTCCATAATTCATAGTATGTTCCATCAAACATGGGAGGTGGTGGAAACATGACAATTGGGTCAAATTAATCTTCATTAATTACTTTAGTATGTTTTGGAATAATTGAAACTGAGGATACTTCCTTTTCCCTTTTATTGGAGGCTATCATTTTTCTTTCCCATCTTGTTCTTGACCTCTTCCTTCCAGTTGTTAGATTGTGATGAAGGAACCTTGCTCTAATACTAATTGTTGGAAATACTGAGAGGGGGGGTGAATTATTATTTCATAAATTTAAGAAATTAAATATCACAGATCATTAAATAATAATATCACATCAATAAATACACAAGAAACATATTAATAATTTATATTACTAGGGAATCTACACCTTCTAGTTTAACAATTACAACTAGAATGGCTAGAACCCCAACATATTTACCAACCACTATCAGGAGTGTCTACAACCCGTGGTTTACTAGAAACCACTAAAAGGATGTGACAACCTCATAAAGGAAGCTAAAACTTCCTTCCTTAACACCACCCCACCACCCTATCTAATAAAAATAATACAAAAAACTCTTGGGTTCCCATACCAAGGACAATGGCCCAATTACAACAACATTGAACAAACTCAACAATTATGCAATCCATTGTGTTAAATGGCATTCCCAAAATTCCTTCATTATTTTCTTTGAAACAACATAGAAACACCTAACTCAACGCGGATCCACTTCACTAAGGCCTATCCACATCGATATGATCACTCTCCATCATTAAATGAATATCATTACATAGATTAAGATTGAAGCCATCACATTGATCCACGGGTTAGATACTACAATGGTGACAATCATATCATCGCACCAAATAATTAGACAATTAACTATGATGTTTTTCACATTAGTGATTCACCATCACTCTACAATGTATGTTAAAATCAAATCAGATATTTTATGCCTATATTTTCATATCGGCCCACTGTTTACAAACCAAAATATTTGCTTCTTGCATCAAAGTTCATTGTATAAATCAAATCCTCCTTACATAATTTCATATACATCATTCCTTCTCCTTTACTTTCTCTTTACCAAAAAAATTGGTCCCTCATACAGATGTTAACATTGAGAAAGATAAAAATTTGGTTCAAGCTCTCTCCTACTACGCATTTTAGATCTCTCCCCTGTTGTGCGTTCATGGCTACTTTCTAAGGGCATTTTCCCCTCCCCTTCCTTTTATATTTCCCTTATTTCCCCTTCTCCATCCAAGGCCTAGAGTGTCGACTGCCTCTGGTCAGACAACCCTGATGGTTGCGCTAGCCTAGGATGTCTCTGTGGATGCAGAGGTCACGGCCTTCAACTCCCTGGTTTTTCTTGTGCCTGATTTCTAGAATCAAGGCCCTTCTTTCTTTGTTAAAAAGGTGGATGAGATTCCAAAGATTGAGATTCGAGCCCCTCAAGCTCGCTCTCATGCCTTGCAGCTTTCGGAACATGGCCTTATTGGAAAATTTATGGACCTCTAGCCCTCTCCATGATCGGTTCGGTCTTGGATTTAGAAGAAATGGAAGTCACTCATTAAATTATAGATCATCTCGTCATTATGTGGTAAGGGATTCTATACTTTCTACTTTGAAAACGAGTTGGATTGTGACTTGGTATTCAGGAGTGGCCCTTATTTCAAGGGATCCCGGGGTCTCTATCTAGATAGATGGATTCTTAGCTTCAACTCGAACAGTGATGTCCCTTCTTCAGTCCCATCCTAGGTGGAGCTTCCCTATCTCCCCCTCCACTGTTGGAATGATGCAACCTCCCGTCTGATTGGGAAATATATAGGGAAGTATAGATTATGTCGATCCAAAGGATGGTATCTTTGATTGTGAAAGGATTTGTGTGGAATTAGAACTAGAAAAATGGCTCCCAGCAACCTTCAATCTTTGTATGGATATTTGGGTTCATGTTCAGGAAGTGTACTATGACCATTTTCCCTTCAAATGTAAACTTTTCCATGAATATGGTAATTTCGCCAAAATCTTCCCAAAGCACCAAGACACATCGGAGAAACAAAAAGGAGAAGTGAATGAGAAATGGCAGAAACTTAAATGAAAAAATGGGAACTCAAATAAAAATAAAGGGCCCCCAAAAAATGTAAATACTTCACCCTAGAATGCGGGTCCAAGCCAAAGCATGCCTACCCGTCCCTAGGGGCCCTCCAGTCTGGAGGGTGGAGATGGAAAGGATGACAATAGATATGCATCCTTGGAATTCTTCCAAGATGATGGAGGCCCTTCCCTTTCCCTAAAATTTCCTAACCTCAGAAATCTTGAGGATTCTAACATCTCTTCGGCCACGAAAAAGAAGAAAGAAATCCCCACAAGCCAAGAAACATCTAGTAACTCAGAAGACACCACGGATGAAGATGAATATGAAGAAGAGTTATTATCTTCCAAGGAACTGATGGGATCAACAATAATAGAGAACTCAGCAGAAAATAATCAGAAGGTGCAAGAGTTAGAGATATGGGCAAAAAAGTAAGAAGATCAGGACAGAAAACAAACAAAGAGATGTGGCTGGAACAAACAAAAAAATATAGAGGGTTTGGTTTTCAACACACCATCCCTCAACAATTAGCAGACTTGGGGTCCAAAGGGGGGAAAAAATGAACTATAGTAGGCCCTGCAAAAGGGACGCCCTCCTCAAAGAGTAAATAATGAATATTATCTCCTAGAATTGTAGGTGTCTGGGATCTGGATAGAGAATAATGGAAGTGAAATAACTAATTAAAAAGAAAAGACCAGTAGCCACCCTCATGTAGGAGACAAAGTTTTGAGAAGCATAAATCTCCTCCATTCACTCTAAAATTTGGGGGAAAAGCAGTATGGTAGCATAAATCTCAAGAAGTGCTTATGCCTCTGCCCGTTTTGGAATCTATCACAATTGCAACTAGTAAGCTCTATTAAAACGACCCACTGGATTGAAACTACGTTTAAAATTTTAGAGTTGCAAAATAATTTATATATATATATGCTTGTTCACTTTAGAGAGAAATAGAAGTACTAGTATTCTTTGACAGAATTGAAAAACTCTCATTATGGACACAATTGTATCCTAGGAGGTGACTTCAATACCCCCATGGGAAAAAATGAGAAATGAGGAGGCTCCATTGTCTGTGATGCCTCACAGGAAAACATGGAGGATTTAATGCTCAATCTTAATCTATTTGATGGAAAACCTTCTAAATTACTCTATAAATGGAATAATAAACACTATGGTTTGGGGCATATAGCTGTTAGGCTTGATTGTTTCCTTACTTGTTATAGCCTTCATACTTTGAATTTGTGCCTAAAATATTTCATCCTTCCTTCCTTAAGAATTCTCTCTTACTGATCATATTAATTTTTCAGCTTGACCAAGTCCTCGAACATTTCTTTGAGTTGAAGTTCTATAATTTCTTCTCTCCTTTTTCTTCTTGAAACTCGATCTTTAGGTGAGTAGTTTCCTTTTCGACTTGATTTGCATAAAGCTCTTCTAGGCTACCCCATAGATCTTTGGCTGAGGATCATTGTCCCACCTTGTCTTTTACAAGATTCGATAAGCTTCTTAGTATGTATCCATTGTTATTGTATCATCTTCTTTTGACTACTTTGTGGTTGTATCTCTAGTAACAATTGTGAACCATATAAAATCTAGGTCTTTCCAATAGGTACCATAGAAATGCTCCATAATACATAGTATGTTCCATCAAAAATGGGAGGTGGTGGAAACATGACAGTTGGGTCAACTTGATATTCATTAATTACTTTAGTATGTTTTGGCATAATTGCAACGGAGGATACTTTATTTTCCTATTTATTGGAGGCTATCCTTTTTTCCTTTCCCATCTTGTTCTTGACATCTGCCTTCCAGTTGTTAGACTTTGATGAAGGAACCTTGCTCCAATACTAATTGTTGGAAATACTGAGAGGGGAGGTGAATTAGTATTTCATAAATTTAAGAAATTAAAGATCACATATCATTAACTAATAATATCACATCAATAAATACACAAGAAATATATGAATAATTTATTTTACAAGGGAATCTACACCTTCTAGTTTACCAATTACAACTAGAATGGCTACAACACCAACATATTTACCAACCACTATCAGAGTGTATACAACCCGTGTTTTACTAGAAACCACTAAAAGGAGGTGAAAACCTCCTAAAGGAAGCTAAAATTTTCTTCCCTAACAGCACCCCACCACCCCATCTAATAAAAATAATACAAAAAACTATTGGGTTCCCATACGAGGGACAATGGCCCAATTACAACAACACTAAACAAACTCAACAATTATATAATCCATTTTGTTAAATGGCATTCCCAAAATTCCTTCATTATTTTCTTTGCAAAAAAATAGAAACACCTAACTCAATGTGGATTCGCTTCAATAAGGCTTATCCACATCAGTATGAGCACTCTCCATCATTAAATGAATACCATTTCACAATTGAGATTGAAGCCATCACATCGATCCATGCGTTAGATATTACAATGATGACAATCATATCATTGCACCAAATACTTAGACCATTAACTATGATACTTTTCACATCATTGATTCACCATCACTCTACAGTGTATGTTAAAATCAAATCAGATATTTTATGTCTATATTTTCATATCGGCCCATTGTTTACAAACCAACATATTTGCTTCTTGCATCAAATTTCACTGTATATATCAAATCCTCCTTACATAAGTTCATATACAGCATTCCTTCTCCTTTCCTTTCTCTTTACCAAACAAATTGGTCCCTCATACATATGCTAACATTGAGAAAAGAAAAAATTTGGTCTAAGCTCTATCATATTGCGCATTTCAGATTTCTCTCCTGTTGTGCGTTCATGTCTTCATGCTGAGGGAATTTTCCCCTCCCCTTCCTCCATTTTGTATTTCCCCTATTTACTCTTCTCCATCCAAGGCTTGGAGTGTTGACTACCTCTGGCCGGACAGCCCTAATGGTTGCACCGGCCTAGGATGTCTCTCTGGACGCAGAGGTCACGGCCTTCAACACCCTGGTTTTTGTTGCTTCCAAGTTCCAGAAGCAAGGCCCTTCTCTCTTTGTTAAAAAGGAGAATGAGATTCCAAAGATTGAGATTTGAGCCCCTCAAGCTCACTCCCATGCCTTGCAGCTTGCATAACATGGCCTTATTGGAGAATTTATGGGCCTCTAGCCCTCTCCATGATCGTTTCGGTCTAGAATTGAGAAGAACTAGAAGTCACTCATTATATTTGATCTTGTGATTCTGTGGTAAGGGCTTCTACACTTTCTACTTTGAAAACAAGTTGGATCGTGACTTGGTATTCAGGAGTGGTCCTTATTTCAAGGGATCCCAGGGTCTCTATCTAGATATTTCGAGTCTCACCTTCAACCTAGATAGTGATGTCCCTTCTTCAGTCCCAGCCTGGGTGAAGCTTCTCTATCTCCCTCTCCACTGCTGGAATTATGCAACCTCCCGTCTAATTGGGAACTCTGTAGGGAAGTATATAGATTATGTCAATCCAAAGGATGGTATCTTTGATTGTGCAAGGATTTGTGTGGAAGTCGACCTAGAAAATGGGCTCCCATCCACCTTAAATCTTTGTATGGATAGTTGGGTTCATGTTTAGGAAGTGGACATGACCAGTTTCCCTTCAAATGTAAACTTTTCCATGAATATGGGAATTTCGCCAAAATTTTCCCAAAGCACCAAGACACATCGGAGAACCAGCAAGGAGAATTGAATGAGAAATGACATAAATTTAAATGAAAAAATGGGAACTCAAAGAAGAATAATGGGCCCACAACAAATGCAAATAATTCACCCCAGAATGCAGGTCCAAGCCAAAGCATGCCTACCTGTCCCTAAGGGGCCTCCAGTCTAGAGGGTGGAGATGGAAAGGATGATAATAGGTATTCATCCCTGGAATTCTTCCAAGAGGAAGGAGGCCCTTCCCTTTCCCTAAACGTTCCTGGCCGTAGCAATCTTGAGGCTTCTAAGCTCTCTTCGACTAGGAAAAAGCAAAAAGAAATCCCCACGAGCCAAGCAACATCAAATAACTCAGAAGACACCACGGATGAAAAGGAAGATGAAGAAGAGTTATTATATTCCATTTAACTGATGGGACCAACAATAATAGTGAGCTCAATAGACAAGAAATCAGAAGGTGCAAGAGTTAGAGATATGGACAGAAAAGTAAGAAGATCGGATGGAAAACAAAAAAAGAGATGCGGCTGGAACAAACATAAAAATATAAAGAGTTTGGTTTTCAACACACCATCCCTCGATAGTTAGTAGACTTGGGTTCCAAAGGAGGCAAAAAATTAACTATAGTAGGCCCTGCAAAAGGGACACCCTCCTCAAAGAGTAAATAATGAATATTATGTTCTAGAATTGTAGGTGTCTGGGATCTGGAAAGAGAATAATGGAAGTGAAATCACTAATTAAAAATAAAATACCAGCAGTCACCCTCATGTAGGAGAAAAATTTATGAGAAGCATAAATCTCCTCTGTTCACTCCAAAATTTGAGGGAAAAGCAGTATGGTAGCGTAAAGCTCAGGAAGTGGTTAGGCCTCTGCACATTTTGGAATCCGACAGAATTGAAACTGGTAAGCTCTATTAAAAAAACCCACTCGATTGAAACTACCTTTAAAATTTTAGAGTTGCAAAATAGTTAATAAATATATATATATATATATATATATATATATATATATACATACTTGTTCACTTTAGAGAGAAATAGGACTACTGGAATTCTTTGACAGAATTGAAAAACTCTCATTATGGACACAATTGTATCGTAGGAGGTGACTTCAATACCCTTATGGGAAAAAATGAGAAATGAGGAGGCTCCATTGTCTGGGATGCCTCACGGGAAAACATGGAGGATTTAATGCCCAATCTTAATCTATTTGATGGAAAACCTTCTAAATTCCTCTATAAATGGAATAATAAACACTCTGGTTTGTGCAATATAGCTGCTAGGCTTGATTATTTCCTTACTTTTGATATCCTTCGTACTTTGAATTTGTGCCTGAAATATTTCATCCTTCCTTGGTGTGGCTCAGACCATCGAACTATTTTCCTCCTTATCTCATCCTCCCTTAATATTGATCCCATTTAGGTTCTCCCCCCTTTGGTTCGACTCTTTAGGGTTCTTTGGTATGGTCTCTCTTTCATGGTTGTTTTGGGTGGAGGGAATTATAATCTCTATCTGGGAATCCAAAATCAAACAACTAAAAGGTGATGTTAAATGGTGGCTCAAGGAGAATAAATCTAAAATGAAATATGCAATAAATGATATGGATTGCAATATAGCATCTATTCAAGGGAAAATTGAGACTGCCTCATTCAACCATCTTGACTTTCAAAAAGAAGTTGAAACTTTAAAGGCTCTCCATGCCCTCCTCAGATGAGAAGAAGAATATTGGAGGTTAAAATCTAGAAACAATTGGCTTTCAGTAGGGGATAGGAACACAAAGTTTTTCTATAAATAGGAAAAGTTTAGAGAAATAAAAAACAGCATATCCCATATACAGCATGGGGGAAAAACAATCAATGAATTCAATGACATTAAGAAATTTGTTGTGGATCATTTCAAGAACCTTTATCAGGAATACCTCCAGAATGATCATGAAAGTGAGAAGTTCCTCTTGGAGAAATTCCCAAATCCGTTCACTATAGAAATGAACAATGGCTTGACCTCCCCTCCAACATATGATGAGGTTAGATAGATTGTGTTCTCATTTTCTCCTGAAAAATCCCCTGGTCTCGATGGTTTCTTAGCTAGTTTCTATCAGTACTTCTGGGATTTGATAAGTAGAGACTTGTGTTGCATGATAGGATATTATTTCAAGAGATTCATAATGGGGATAGGAATCAACACTTCCTTCTTAGCATTAATTCCAAAGAAGTATAACCCCTCCTACTTTTCCAAATCATGCCACCTATATCTTTGCAATGTCTCTTATAATTTCATCTTGAAGTTGCTTGCCTCTAGACTCAAAAAACTCCTACTCTTTTGATCTCGGTCAACCAAGGGGCGTTTGTGTCGGGTAGGAAAATTTTTGAAAACATCATTACACTTCAGGAAGCTATAGACTCAAGTTTGAAAATAGGGGTTCAAGGAATGGTAATAAAATTGGATATGGAAAATTCCATTGATAGAGTTAATCATAGCTTCATGTTGAAAGTTCTGAGTAAACTGGGGTTTGATGCAACTTTTATAAATTGGATTTCTCTTTGCATCTCTTCTCCTTGGATTTCTCGTTTGTTCAATGATCGAGTGGTGGGTTTTTTCAAAGCTTCTAAGGGTATCTAGCAAGGCTACCCCCTATCCCCATTTATCTACATAATAATGGAGGATTTGCTAAGTAGAACACTGGAGCATGATCGTGAAGCCCGCAACCTGCCAGGTATCATATTTGAAGAGGGGATAAGAAGTATCAACTACGAGAATTTTGTAGATGACACTATTTTTTTAGGTGGTGCCTCTGTTGTGATTTCGAAGCGCTTTAAAGTAAATTTGGACAAGTTTCTCAGAGCCTCTAGAGGATCCACAAATGACAACAAGTCATATATACACCTAGAATATCTCTCCTCAAAAAGAAAAAAGAAAAATCGAAGAAATTTTTTTATTCAAGACTGTTCGCAATTGGAAGGACTTCAATTACCTAGGAATTTTGATATTCCTTAGGTGAGCGGCTCCTTATGCATGGCAGCGGATCCTTGACAAAATCAAAACCAAAATTGTGAATTGGGGAGGAATCTGGTTAAATAATGTGGGAAGGACTATCCTAGTGAAATTGGTGCTATCAACCATTCCTCTATACCAATTATCAACCCTTAAATCACCTAAGTATGTCTTTCATCATCTTAGAATATACATCAGGAATTTTTTATGGGAGGGATGAAATCAGGACAATAAAAAGTTCCACCTGGTAAATTGGAAGACTATCATGAGAGCGCCAAAACAACAAGGGGGACTTAGCGCCTGGCACCCTCCCTTGGTCAATCTAACCATGGGGGCAAAGCTCTATTGGCTTCTGGAAATGAAGGTCGACCATTGGTGGGTGCAAGTAATTAGAGAAAAAAACTTCCATCAACACAATAATAGGGAACACATTGAAACATCACAAGATTCTCCTATCTAGAAACTTATCCAATCATCTTGGGCTCTCATTTTGAGTAATCTCTGGAAAATTCTGGGAAGGGTGGTTCGATCAACATTTTGTTTGACTTGATCCTGGGACTTCCTCCCTTGGGTTTGGATCCCTCAATCTCCCCCCTCGGGGAGCATTTTTTGCAACTTGGTGTAGTCTACTTAGACCAAATATCCAATTGGGATAGGCAGGGCCTTTGGGCGGGTTGCAAAATTGAAAATATCCCAACACATTTGATCCCTATTTGAGATATTGTAATTAAGAAATTAATTGGATGTGCCCCCCTTGTGCAATCAATGGAGGACAGGTGGGGGTGGAAGAACTCCTCATTCTCGGTTAAGGAAGGCTACTCTCATCTGCTTTTCAATGATCAAATTTCGTTGAAGTCCTCAATTTGGAGAAAAATATGGAAGACAAATGCAATTCCCAAAGTAAACTTATTTTTTTGGTTGCTCGCACATAAAATAATTCTCACTTATAAATATCTCTAGAAAATGAGTTTTATTGTCACCTCCCATTGTCCCCTTTGTGAGAATTCAAAATAAATCATCCCCCATCTCTTCATTTGTTTCATGTTTTCCAGATCGGTTTGGTATGTGGCCCTTGGTCTTCTTTTCCTTAGAACCAATTGGCCATTCGAACTCTTCGTCTTCTTTTCCTCTTCGCCCAAATTTTATACCGGCTCCCTTCAGTAAAAAATCTCATTTAAAGATCTTTGGATATCTCTCCCTAAATATGTTTGATGGCACATTTGGCTATCAATAAATAAGGCAATATTTAGTTCTTCTTTCCCTCCCGCTAGTTCCACCACCCTCAAAGCTCTTTCGTCTTGTTTTCAATTCCACCGGCCCACAGTGGATCCATCGGTAGATCCTGACGAATTGTTTTGGCTTTCTCCTTGGACTTGTCCTTGTGCCTTCTCGCCTCCAAATAAATTCCCTCCTCTTCTCCCTCACTGGATTCTCCGTATGTCCCAGAATGAACTTCAATAATGGAGGCAAAAATTGAATTCATGGATTCTCCAATTTGATGGTGCCTTAGAAAGAAATCCTTGGGTGGTAGGAGGGGTATGGATTCTCATTAATACTGAAGTAATAATTTTTTATAATTATTCCTGGGGCTTGGGAAAGATGACCAACAGCCAAGTGAAAGCCTATGGATTCTATCTTGGCCTCATTTTATCTCATCAAAAGGGAATTAAGGAAATGAAAATTTTTGGTGACTCACTCTTGATCATAAAACACATGAGCTCGAACTCTTTAGCCTAGAATAACAAGCTAAATAAGATCCTAAAGAGATCCCTTAGCACGCTCCCTCCCTTTATGAAACTGAAATTTTTTCACATTCTAAGAGGCCTAAATAAGAAAGCGGATAAGAAATCCAATATGGAATTCCAAATGAAATAAGGTTATAACAGGGTCAATGAAATAAAAGGTTATTTACCAATCCCTTAATTATTTGAATGAAATTTATTAATTTCGATGATAAAATTCCCCTCCTCCAACATGTATCTCTTCCTAAAGTCGCAAAGCATGGTACCAAAGGGACTTATAATTTCAAAAATCTCTCTCTCCCTCCCCTCGGATGAGCTCACCCTCCCTCCCCATTCGCCCCTCACCCTCACCCCCACCTCCACATCATCCTCCACATTTCCCCCCTCCGACCTAACCCTCCCAGCCTCCCCCTTGCCTCCATATCACCTTCCCCCCCACCCCCCCACCCTCTCGTTCTCCACACCTCCATCACATCCTCCCTCCCCGCCCCCCCCTCTGTGTCCCACATATCCCCTCCCATATGGCATCATTTGATTAATAACCTCCCTCTCCACTCAACACGAGGATGGAATCCTGGGAAATTCTTGGCGTGGTGGATGGGTTGTGTGGGAACGCCTTAGTCTTTCCCTCATATATGGGTCCATTTCCTGCAGAATCAAGCAAACTCCATTTGAAACCCCTTAGAGAGTGAACCACATTTACTCCTCCTGGTTTGGATTGGATGGTTCGCTCACTTGAAGGCTCAAGTGCATGAGGTGAAGGTTGTTTCAGGTAGCATGGAAATCATGGCAGCTCAGTGGGATCTCGGAGTTAATAATGTCGCCTCTCAAAGCCACACGAGGCTTATGTTCAAAACTCTCTATAAATTGTTGAATAACTATCTGAAAATGTGTAATAAGAAGGTGTCTAACTCGGTCCAGTGGGTTGTAGGTGTTAGGATTCCTTGGCAGGTTTCAGGTTTTCAGTGGATGGTCTCAATGATTGGGGGAAGCTCATCCCCCCTGTCTGGTGATATTCATTTTCTTGTAATTTTAGCCTGGTCGGGAGAGCGAAATTGGAAAGGAAATACTGTTGAGCCCCACTATGAAAGATCCTACGATTTCACTATTTTTAAGGTCCATTTGCGTCAATTGTCTCATTGTGAAAGGGCTCAGTGTCAAAGGTCTCAATTGTCTCACTGTGACAAGTCTCGATTGTATGAAGGTATCACTTTCAATTGTCTTTGTACGTCAATTATATCTCTGCATCATTGGTCTCTTTACATCATGGATGTTGTCTCCTGGGGATGTCATCGCCCACTCTCGGGCAAGGTGGATGGTCATGTTGAAATTAAGTGGGAAAAATTCCCACCCCTAGCCTCTTACGCCCCTCCTGCCTGTTGAACATGTGAAAGGGAACACTCTGAATTGTGGGAGGGTATGGATGAATTACAGAAGACTCTTCAACCGTCAAAAAGCATAGGCATGTGAAATGCAAGAGATGAATGTTGAGAAGAGCCAAAAACATCTAGAAACTGGAGGACGAAGTCAACGCACTAAGAAGCAAGATTGAATATCTCCAAATTCAGCTGGCTATGTAGGACTCCCAGCTGGCAGAAGAAGCCACTAGCTTCGATATCAACTATCCATCCGACCCAAAGGATTGGTCTACTTAATAAGTTTGTTTAAAATGTCTACTTTTAAATTTTTTTTGTCATTATAGAAATATTGTAAAGTCTACACTAGTGCATCAGCAGTAGCTCAGCCGTTTTTTGTAATTTTGAAAGAAAAATGAGCTTGGATAGTCAGTCTGCAGCTTATGAAGCCTATCAATGGAAATGTACTAGAATTGTAAATCTCCCATTTTTTTGACACGACCGAGTGTGGATTAATACATATGTAGTACTCTTTCCTATTAAAAAAAATCATAGACATCATTCAAATTTTATTTTGTTCGACACCATCAAAACAAGAGAGAAATTTAAACTCTCATGCTCTCATCACACCACACTAGGTAAAACCAACACATCACTATGAATTTTAAGTTTCACTCTTACTACATTTTAGCCATCGCACAATTCAATGTTTAACTTCTTGTAGAGTTGCATTCATGGACTTGACCAACCAATTCAATGATTCACAATTGATCCAACATGCAATGTTTGCAAACCATGTATTTCATTAACTAGAAAATCGCACCATTGCATTATAGACCATACGTAGACTATCATTCATGTAGACCATAATATTTTTTGGATTTCTACCATTCCACTGATCACTGTGCTACCTTTCACCCACTCGATTAAATAGAGCATAACATTACATTAAAATCGTAAAATATATGCTTAAAAGTTTGTTGATGCGGGTGTTATGCACCCTAGTCAACAAGGATGAAGTGACATGAACCGAGGCTCTTTAATACCCAAAATCATTTGGAGTAGTCACCCCTGATGGGTTTAAAGGCTTTTTTAGCCTAAGATCATTTCTTCTTGCGAAAGATTAAATCTGGAAGGACCTAAATCTAATTTAAACTAATTTTATGCTATATTATTATAAACTAAGTTATTATTAAATAATAAAGTAGGTCCTATTGTTAAATAAATTAGTATAAATTCGTTAACCTAAAATGATTAATAAGTAGGAGGTCGAAATTCTAAATACGATATATGAAATAATTCTAATTTATAATTGCATTTACAAATTAAAATTAGAATATAATACAATATCTAAACTTAAAATCAGATTACAATACAATGTGTACATTTATATTATACGGTAATGAAGATGTGGTAACAAATATTTTCTTGTTTAATAATTACAAGCATTAAACAAAAGAAATTAATATCTTCTAAGTCTCATAAATATAATTACGAAGACATAAAAATATATTAATGAGACTATGGAACATAAAAAACGTCGATAATAGATTGAAATCAACCAAGACAATTCATTGTATAAAATATGTGTTCCACAGTTAAAAAATTTAAACAACATTCCTATATTCATAGTTTCTCCATTTCGAAACCATCCTTTTATAATTGAATCCAAAATTTTATATAAGAAAATTCCCATAGCCTTACAATAAAAAATAATCATTAATTTGTCTTCAAATCATTCAGTTACAAGAAATAACAAGAAAGTATTTCAGGTTCAGGCCTTCTCCACTTAGAAACAAATTAACATAAGACACATGGCAGACAAACTTCTCATACAAGATGAGTGGAAGCATATTGAATCGCACTATCCAAGAAGTTTGCCCTCATTGAAAATCTATTAGGAAAACAAACCAAAATTATACAACATAATAAAAAAATAGCATGGGGCTGCTACAAAATCTACAATAGATTTTGTAAAGAAACATTTAATTATAAAACAAAGTAAATTGAATCAAACAAATATTACTTGCATTAGATTTTGAACAAAGTGCTTATTTTCTAGCACTAGGTCCCTCTAATTATAAGGAAATGGTAACCTTGAGGTTCAGGGAGTTAATCACAATGTGTGTATATTTTGACCCAATTTTACCTTCAACAGAAGATCATTTTTATCCGTTCAAGTTATCCTTTCTATGGAAAGAAACCCTTAATTTATTGTTTTCATAAATTAATTGGCTAATCATATGCTTCAGACAAGGAATATCAAGCAGATATCGTTTTTTGCAATACATATTTTCAATCAAATCATCTTAGTGAGGGTTTTCATAGGAATCACCATTAGAATTGACAACATTGTCTTGTCCTAGAGAAATATCCTAGGAACGAGAACTATTTCTTTTAAGAGATGGTTCAGGATTGTTCTCCAAGTCAACCAAAGGGAAAATTTCAAGATATCCCTTAACTTTATTTCTTTTAGCCCTAGCAAATTGTCTTTGCAATTGTTTTATTTTCATAATGTCTTGAACAGTTTTCTATTTTTTTGCAGGTTGAATAGGTTGTGGTTTGGTTTGAGCAAATCCATTAACAGAATTAATTTTATGAGCTTTTCCCATACTTTTGGTAGTTCTGAGAGAAGTTAAAATTTTAGAGACTTCAATTTGATTATCGTCTAAAGAGGGTGACCCTTGTGTTTGAGGAGAAAACTCACACTCATCCCATTGTAACTCCTTGAATATGGACTGAGTCGAATCAACAAGTGAAAGGTCGGTAGCCACAGTGGTAGGAGACTCTATAGGATCAAAAATTGTGGGTTTACCATAGAAATTTCTAGTAGGAAACAGATACCAATCATCACCCAGCTGGGCTAAATGATGTCTAACTAATATACATATTAAGTTATGATTGAAGAGAGACCATTTATGTTTGTTATGTTTGGTTTGGAAATCCTTTGGCATCTTGGTTAAACTCTTCGGGAGAAAGTAGGGTAAATTAAGTTTTCGGCCTAAAATTTCATCAAAAGTCGAATGTGATAGATGTAAAAAAAGTTGTAACGGCCCCCATATGTTATATACCTATGAATCAAATGTAACATGTTATGCCACTTTGGTTTAAGAAATGATATAGGCATACCTTTCATGAAGTACTCATGGAGTTTGTTTAACCATGTCTTCCACGAAATTCCCTTGACCGCAAAATTTTTGGACCAACACTCGCCATCTAAAGGTAACTAGGTAGTCACCGACGCAAACTAAAAATTGAACTTAATTTCAAGTCCACCAATGTAATCCCTCATTCCATTGAAAGAAGTAATGAATTCCTTGACAAATTCATCCCTATATCTTTGAAACAATTTCAAGAACTACAACCAACCTACTTGAAAAAACAAAGTTAAACATTCATCATCAGCCTCAACATTTTATGCTCTAATGAGCTCTTCTCGAAATATTGTAGGCATATCATTGAGGGAAATTTCATAGGTCGCGGTAGAATAGGGTTTGAAACAGTGAAAACAGACATGCAACCCTAAGTCACAAAACCCTCGAGGCCAAACAAGGATTATGAAAATGAACTGTTTGGTGAAACCCTCTCAAGAAACTCGGAATATTACATTATAATTGTCAATTATAGGTATATGATAGATCAAGGATGACCTTGAAGTGTTGGTAATCAAACCTTATACCAATTAGTGCTAATATAAATTGACACTTAAGCATTTAAACTGCCAGGTAAGAAATGATAAGGTGTATTAACATGACAGGTTGGTCGACCATTGTACTTATCATAAGTGTGTATATGTGAAATGATTTTTGAGAATCATATATTCAAGTTGAATGAAAGGACCATTAAATAGGGCATATCAATAATGGATATGGTATAATCAATTCATGTCATCAATCAACTCAAAATGGACAACTCAACCAAAGTAGGTTCGGACTTTAGGTTAACGCTATGAATGTGAAAAATTTGAAACATTTTAAATCACAGATTAATCAAAAAAAAGGTTAAGGATAGGAAATCACCATGTTAACATACATAAATAACCTTATTGATATTATAAATATGATTATGGGATGTTATAGAATCTATGATTCTGTAGTGGCCCTTAATTAACAATTTATTTGCTATTATGGGAAACTAATAACTAAAACAAACCATAGTAATAAGAAAAACAAACCATTTTCATTTCAATGAAGGATGAAATAGATCCCAACTTAAACCAGAAAGGAAAGTAGTGATCAAACAAGGGATGCAAGAATTTAGCCAATTCAAATCCAAATTAAACAACAATAGGCAAAAAAGCAAAATTTAAAGAGGGGCCCTTTATTTTTTAATAAAAATAGAAGGGAGGAGGTTGACTTGCCAACAAATTTATGTGTTGTTCCACGATAATGCATGAAAATCTAAGCTCTACATTTCTTCCTTGTTCGATACTAGAACTACATCTTTTCCAAGAAAAAAATAACATAAATACTTATGTGCTTCACCTCAGATTATTCAACCAAGATCTCTTAGATAGATGCACTAAATTAATGATCATTTGATGCTCCATGGGTAGGTCATTTATATGGTTCAAAAAGAGGCCTATTTGAATCCGACCTGTACCAACAATAATAAATTTTTTATTTCAAAAGACACATATTTTTGGAGCCAATATGAAGTTTTTGTTTGGGGTCTACTTGTAATTATGGGTCTGACCAAGACACTTGACTTTGAAAATAATGCCTTGGTTGTCTAGGATAGAATCAACATACAACCCTAAGCAAACAAAATTATCACACATAACTACTCATTTTTCTTTGAATTCCCTATATCGAGGATTGTTACCAAACTTGCATTCACTAAGAGACAACAACCCAACTAGCTTCTCAATTATCTCCTTTGGAACTTCCTTGCCATATCAAAAGACAGAATCTAGACTATGTTTGTAATGCTCCATGACATCATTTTTTGTACTTGCATTGTTATTAGCCTTGGTCTTGAGCTATTATTGAAGGTGTGTGAGATTTTATGTGTGTTACTTATGGTTTTTTTTGTATAAAGGAAGAAGGGATGGAATTCGTGGATGCCTGATTAGAGGATGAATATTCCTTTGTAATAATATCAGTTATGAGAGATCTTGTAAAGCTTCCCATTTCTGAAAATCCTTAATCCCACTGATTTACGGGGGAATAAAACATATTATTATAAAGGGCATTAAAAAAATCGCCTTAACGTGGTCTTTCCTCTTATTCCATTTAGTGTCTAACTCCCATCCTAACTTGGTGCGAGCCAAATTGATTCAAGACTCCAAAAAAATTCATTATGTCATTGATATTCACTAATTTGTGCATGAAAATAACCAAACAAATGTTGGCCCATTCACCTTTTGACATCAAGGAAAATTTCTTCCAACAAAGATTTCAATATTTTATCATATCTGTGATGACACATTGTTCTAGTGGAATATTAACAATAGTTCACATATCATATTGGTATCAAAGAAGTTTTCTTCATGTTATTTTTATGGAAGTTACAAGGATCCAGGAATCAGTTTAAGAAGAAAGTGACAAAACCCTAGCCATGGATAACAAGTTTCTTCACAATAACCATAAATATATGGCAAAAGAGATATTTCAATGTTATAAGCACAAGTGGCCAACATCAATCACAATATGAACCTCTTGATGGTGCTCTAGCAAGCAAGCTTGGATTATTCGAAGAGGTTGAAGGTTTTAACTCATAGATTGGATCACAAGGAAAACTAGGAGATAGTGAAGACCCAAAAAAGGAGTCAAAGAATACATACCAAATTTAAAGTGGACAAAAATACATACCAAATGTATATCGATGCATTGAAATTGAATCATTGGTTGCAAAATTTTGGAGTTTATTTCAACATTCACAACATAAATAAAGAACGAAATATATCATTTTTCATATTGGAGTTAAAAATCCATGGCTTAAACAAGTGGAATACACATTATAAACACTTAGGCTAGATGGTGATTTTCCAGTAAATAGGTAGGAGGACTTCAAAACCTTCTTTAAGTCCCAATTCTACCATATCAAGTATGTAGACGACCAACATATTTGATAACACTAGTTCAAGTAGATTCAAGGGTACAATGTACAAGAATACACCACTAAGATCGGAAATGTGGCCATTGTGAAGGATATCTCTCCCAAGAACCAAAATGTACTCATCAATCATCTAAGGGGTATAAATAGCCATATAAAAATTTAGGTGATGCTTTTCAAGCCAAGGACAATGGATGAGGCATGTGTACAAGGAAAATATTCAATGAACATTGGAAACAAGAAAGGGAGGCCCAGAAACTCCAAGTATAAATAGCATATCCAATCCTTCGAGGAGGGGAAGAAATAAAAATGGTAGAAAGAAGACAATGGATGAGGGATGTGTACTAGAAAAGTGTCTAAAAGCCACAGGCCACCAGAAAGGGAAGTTGATAAAATCCAATAAAAGAGAATTATGAAGCTTCCAAGGGGGATAGAAATGAAAAGGGTAGAAGGATAAGAAGACGACAGCCACTACAAATCAATGCAAGGATCCTAACAACCATATTAACCACGTAATCTTTATTCACACATTGAATAAAAACTTTGAAAACTACATCCAAATCTGGACCCAAAAAACCACAAGAAGAATGCAAAGAAATAAAATATTCTAGCCATATATTTGAGAAATCAGGTCAAACACAGCTCTAATGTGGATGAGAAGGTTGTCTGCACATAAATGCAAAAGGAGGTGAATCTAAGTTGTTATCACCAAAAAAATGAAGCATCATTTGACAAAGTCATATAGGTTCATGTGTTAAAGGTAGGGTTGTAGGATTCATTTTTTATTATTTAGTCAAGGAAAATTTTAAATTTTTCTTATTTAAGCTTACCCTAAGGTCCAAACCCACTCACTTTCAAACCCCTTCATGTCACATCATTCATAATTTTTCTGACAATTTTCAATTCCCAAGGTTTTAGTACCGAAATGGTGGTTTTAGCTAAGAAACCACAGTTTCATAGCGAAATACACTGAGAAATTACACTTTTTTCTACGAAACCGTTGATACTTTCGTAGCGAAAACCTCCAGATTTACACTAAACACGCTACGAAAGTGTGGTTTCCTATCCATCTTGTCATATTAGCTGTTAGGTGTCAGAAAATCGTTGGGAAAGGGTAAGTTACATACCATTTGAGTCATTGAGAGATAAGGTCAAGGTACATGGTCAAGTCTGAAGTCATCATCACCATTTTAGGCATGTATGAGTCATCATTGTGTTATGAGTGGACATCAAAATTCAAAATCTTTCCTAATTCATTCATTTCTCATTTTTCATTTCTTCTTCGCGTGATATCGAGCTCTAGAGAGCTATTGCATTGAGTCAAAGTTGTGGCTGGTGTTTTCAAAGGTTTAAAAAGATCACTGATCAAGCGAGGCTAAAAACTATCAAGCGAGGCTGAGAAGGCATTAAAGAAACCATGGCAGAAAAAAGAAGGACAAATAAGGGTGGCCAATGTCTAAGATATGAACCAGCAGATATGAATTTGATCTATGAAGACCCAATAGCTGTAGAGGTTTTCAGAAGAATAGGATGCTTACAGTTTTTTGAAAGATTACAAGGCTACCATGTACAGGTTTCCAAAGAATTTTCTTTAAAATTTAGTGGAACAGCTACCAAAGTGGGAATGCTTAATCTTTCCATTACACAAGAGGTCATTGCAGCAGCAACAGGGATTCCAAGGGTACAAGAGAAGTGGTTCAAAGGGTTCAAGTTCAACATGGAGCAGTGCAAAGAGTTTATGAAGCCAGAAAACAGTGAAATGGACCTTACTATTGCTATTCCAAGAAGCTACATGAAGGATAACTACTCAAAATTGTTGCTTATCATCCAGAAATATTTTACTTGTGAAGGGAGATACCATAAATTTTACTCTTATCATTTCAAGCTTCTCCTACACTTTACTGGTAAGATATCTCTTGATCTGCCTTTCTATTTACATAGAAGTTTATCAAAAATGGTAGATAAGGTCCAAGAAAAATCTAAAGGGAGTGAGACTTCATTGTTTCATCATGGCTTAATTAATCTGTTGGTTTTAGATGAGCTCCAAAGACTAGCCAGAGACTCGTCTTCATTTTTGTTTGTTAGTGGTTTTGACTTGGATGCTCTTACTCCTACAAGAACTCCTAAACCTAGGAGGATCCCATCACCCTTAGTAGCATAACAAAGTGAACCATTGGTGGCAGAACCAAGTGAACCAGCAAGAGTAGAACCAAGTGAACCAATCATGATGGAAACAGAGCAATTGTAGATTTTTGATACACCCAATGTCCCACCTACAAAACATAAATCAAAAGTGGTCAAACCTACAAAACAAAAACAAGTTGTGAGTAAACAAGGAACCAAAAGGATGACAAGGAGTCAAACAGTGGCTTTAGAAGACAAAACAGTGGTTGTAGAAGACATAGCAGTAGCTAAACGAAATCTAGAAGACATATTACATGCCATTAACATAGAAGAGACTCCTATCGTCCAAGCTGAGGATATAGAGGAAGGTGGACAAAAACTAAAGAAATCCAAATCTGCAAAGAAACTATAATTTGAAGGAGAAGATGCAGGTTTTATGTTCCAAGCAAGAAAACCCATGACAAGGCATGCTAGAAAGCTATTAGAGAGCAGTAAAGAGGTTCATCCACCTACTGACACAGTCCAGCCCACCTCAAGACATCATTGATCTTTCATCACCTACAGAGAAAGATACAGTTAGCAAATCAAAGAAAGGAAAAGAGAAAGTAATGGAAAAAACAGAGTTTGAACTCCTTGAAGAATAGTTGAAGTTTTCCAACCATGAGATTGTTGTTATGAAGAAAGAAGCAAGAAAACACAATGTCCAAAAGGTTCATTTTGAAAAGATGAAAGAGATTGGGAAGAGCAGGTTGACAGTGTTTCCAAGACCTTAGATAATACACAGCAGTTTATCAAATGGACCATGCCATTGAGGAAGGAGGTGAAACGTGTCAGAAAAATGAACTTGCATTTGAAATCTACTAACAAGAAGTTGAAGTATCAGGTTAAAGACCTCCAGGAATAGTTTGAACTAATTCATGAGGAGTTGGAGAAAAAGTTATTAAAATGACAGTAGTTGAGGACCCAATTGCTCAACTCATCATCAATGAGGAAGAAACCCCTCAAGAATCACAGTGTGAGCTGGTTTATGATTTTGAAGGTTAATGGCATGCTAGAAGCTAATTTTTTTCACCTAGAAAGTTTATTTTTTAGGTTACACAGAAATCTATAATTTTCACTGTTTTCAGCAATTTTGTAGCGTTCATGGGCTTGAAGAAAAGGAAAACCCTACAAAACTACTGTAGCTTTCATTTTTGCATTTTGAACTAGTTTTGGGAGCTTCCAAGAGGTGAAAATGGTATGGAAGATGTATTAAGGCATAATGAACATTATGCAGGAGGAAAAAACCATAAATATTGATGGCAAAAGGCATTTTTGTAACGCTACGAAACTGTCATACTTTCGTAGCGTACCCTTTTGAAGCTATATGAGCAGGTTTTTGTGCACTTTTGGATAGCTGGGTACTTTCGAAGGTTCAAGGGATCTTGCCATCAGTCATCCAAGACTTAAATACCACGTGATGAAGCCAACTCATCAGCCAAATTCCTCGTTGAAGATAAAGACCAGTGTTCCTAAAAAATAGGGTTTGTTTCTAGTTTTAGAGGAGGTCAATTAAGATTTCATGTAGTGATGAGTCCCATCACACCCTATTCGAACATGTGAGGGAATATTTTTCAAATATGTAATTGTTTTTAGGAGATAAGGTTGTTAATGTAATAATGAACAATTTTTGTCTTATTAGGAAAAGGACTGTCAAGTAGGATAGCTGTCATTTTATCATTAAAATAGATGTTTTATTGTTATGCAAGGTTTCAGTAGGGTAAATTAGATGAATCTAGCTAGGAGGCAGATCATCTCATCATGTAACAAGTCTATTAAAGGGCAGAGAGTCGAATTTGTAAAGGGTTGGAGACTTTTTGGCAAAACTATAGCTTTATGTAATTAATTGTTTTTAGTAATACAGAGACTTGTTTCTTGACCAACCTGAGATTTTGATTGAGTTTTTAGTGTGTATCTGATCTATATTTTCTATGTGTACCATTTGCAGTGGTTTGCATCTTTAATACTCATAATTCATTCATGTAATTCTCTGACTTCCTTTATAGATGAATTGACTGTGTTATTTATTGTTTCATGTGTGCTTACCTTTGCTAAAAACTCTTACCTGCCTCAGCTTCCATGTCAAGTGAATTATCTATTGAATTATTTCTTTTTTGACTCCATAAGCCCAATGTTTTCATACCAATGTTCTTTTAAACCTACACTTATCACAAACAATTCATTTTCCAAGTAGATTTAGCCATCTAGTTTATCATTATCAAATATCATTAACCCTTTTTGAGAGAGCCCTCTCAGACTGAAGAGGCTAAGCTTCAGTCACAAGTTGGTTTGAAACAGTTACATAAAGTTTTCTGGTTAGTAGCCAATCAGGTGCAATTTTGTGGTAACATTTTTGTGCATCTGTTGGGAGCCTGAAGACTATATTTTCCCGAAATTTTGAAGATGTACTTTTGAAGGTATCAGGTACTCCATCACATACAAAATCCTTGTCCTCTGAAGTTTTAAGAAGTCCTGAAGATAATAAATTTTATGATAAAATTCAAGAAGTCTTGTTTAGGTCTGAAAGTGAAAAATAATTAACTAAAATTGTCTTAGACCTACATAAGATAGGTATTGATACCTCAGCCTTAGTGACACAAAAAGATAAAGAAGAGTTTTGGGAAGCAGTCACTTCAGAGTTACTGTTAGAGAAAGAATATTTAGATAGGTTGAAGGAGCTTGACCCTTTTGAGATTTTGTTAAGAATTAAAACTGGTTTTCCTCTTCCTGATTGGAGTTCAATTGTCAGTGGACAACAAAGACCAAACAGCCCGCCTCCTAACAGTTCCTCTTCCTCTACTACTATTGTCCCTAAAACTACCATAGTCTCATTCATCATGGTAGGAAATGTGCCTCCTCCACCTGCTGCACCTGCTACGTATGCTCCTCTTGCCCTTCCAACTGTTCTAAATTCTCTTCCTAGAAAATATTCTACTAGAATCAAAACTTGGGGAAGTGGTGAAGTGATTACAGCTGAAGAGCATGTCAGTTAAATGACTTTATAGACAGGGAGGAGGTTGACCATGAGGATGTAAATATGAGATTGTTTTCTCAGAGCTTTACTGGTGAAATTAGGAAGTGGTTCAAAGCCCTAACTCCTGGAAGCCTACATAATTGGAATGAATTTGAAGATAGCTTCTTGAGGAAGTGGGGAAATAGAACCAATATTGTACAAGCCCTCACTGAGTATAATAGTTTGAAGAGAGTTGTTGACGAAACTATTCAAAACTTTTGAAAGAGATTTAATAAAGTGTATGACTCAATCCCTTCCCATCTCAAGCCTCCTCTAGGAGCAGCTCAACTGAGATATGTTGAAGCTTTTGGTTATGAATTTTCCATACTGCTAATAGAGAGAGAATCCCCTTCACTTGCTGAAATGAAAAATGATGCAGTGAAGGTGGAGGTCAATATGATAGCAACAAAATGGTCTAAGATGGGTAAGACTAAGTTGAAAGAAGAAGATAAGCCTTCCACCTCCAATGACAAATTTGATTCCATGATGAAGACAATGGAAAAACTGATGGATAAGCTTGCCCTTGGTAATGCCTTTGCTCATCCTACACAACATGAGCCTCATTTTAGAAATCTTCGATTCAGAAGACCTCAAAACCAGCAAAGGCCAAGGGAAAACGGAAATCAGCCACCTGACCCTCAAGTAAGGCCTCCTTTTCAGTGAAACTTAGTTGATGAAGAAGATCAGCCTGAAATACAAGAAGACTTAATTCATTGCTTAGATGAGAACATGTCAGGGATGTTTTTAACTAAGGAGGAACATGATGAGTCAGATCATGAATTAAACAAGGGTGAGGAACCATATGATTATCTTAAAGGGTATCAACATGCAATATTTTAGATGCAGAAACAGTACAACCTCAGAAACAGAAATGTGCCAATCATTGCAAACAAAACACAACCTAAGAAATATGCCCCCAAGGCTGCTGAGGTTAGGAAAGAAACACCACCTCCTCCTCCTGTCAAAGAGAATGAAAAATATGCTTCTGTTTTCAGTTTGGAAAGTGAGATCTCTAAGATCAAAATCCTAGTACCTTTTGGAGAAATTCTTAAGGTGAATGAATATAGAAGTAGGATTGTGAAAATGATAAATTCTCAGCCAGGAGCTTCTGATATTCTAAATTTCCAAGAATATCATCCAACCATATACTTGGGTTCAAGATTAGAGGATGAGCAGAATGAGGAGGTGCCTCCATTTTATGTTAGCCTTAGCATTCATGACATGACATTGCATAATGTTATGTTGGATTCAGGGACCTCTCACAATCTTATGCCAAAACTAATCATGGAGAGGATGGGGTTGGAAATTACTAGACCATATAAGGATTTGTTTTCCTTTTATTCAAAAAGAGTTCAGTGCATTTGTTTAATAAAAGATGTTGTTGTTGGCCTTACACAAATCCCTGCCAAGATAGTGGTCATGGACATTGCAGTAGCAGATATTCCACCTAAGTTTGGCATGTTGTTATTAAGGTCATGGGCAGAAAAGATCAAAGGTACAATGCAGATGGACCTAACTTATGCCACTATTCATGTTTTTGGTGAGCAAAGGAGACTCTATAGAGAAACAAGAATGGCTTACATGGTAAGTAGTAAAGATAAACCTCAGAACTTTCCAATTTATGCTATTGATACTAAACTTGGATCTGCTATTATTTTCAATGAGTTGACTAATGAAGCAGAGGATGAAAAGAAGGCAGAAAATCAATCAGCAAACTATAATTTAGCAAACAGAAAATCAGAAAACAGAAATTCAGCAAATCAGTGAGGAGAAGGCGGAAGGTTGGTGGTTGTTGCATTTTGATGGATCAACAGGAATAGAGGGGGAAAGATCAGGGATTTGGATCACAAGTCCAGATGATGAAAGTAATTTCTTTTCTTACAAACTGAATTTTTATTGCACAAATAACATGGTTGAGTATGAATCTTTGATTTTGGGATTAGAAATTTTGAAAAGAATGGGTGCTCAAAATATTTATGTTTGTGGAGATTATGAATTAGTCATTAAACAAGTTGAAGGCGTATATCAAACAAAGGATGTGAGAATGAGGGCATACAGAAATTTATTCATGGACATGTTGGAAAATTTCCAAGAACATTCAATTATAGTGAAGACTAGGGACCAAAACTCAGTAGCTGACTCCCTAGCTGTCTCTACAAGTCTATTTATCATTCCTATTCATTCCACTGAAAAATACGAGATTTAGGTTCGCCATAGACCAGTTATCCTTGATAAAATTATCCATTGGAAAAAATTTTAAGATGACCAACAAGTAAAAAAAATTATTGAGCTAAAAGAAGAGTTTGGAAATACACAAGTAGATCAGCAAAACATGCTTGTTGAGTCAAAGGGAAATTTTGAAGTGTTACAGTTGAATAATAACTCTATACCCAAAGGCCTCATACCCCTTGAGAAGCTTTTTGATCAGAATGATGTGTTCAAATCTCCTAGGATACAAGCTGATGATGAAGAGGTAGAGAGTTGTAACCTTGGTACAGTAGCTATGCCAAAAATGATTAAGCTTTCAAATTTTCTTTCAGTTGATATGAGACAGAAATATATTGAGATGATGAAAAGGTTTATAGATTTTTTTGCTTGGAGTTATGCTGATTTGAAGAAGTATGATCCTACTATCATTCAGCATACCATTCCCATTAAAGAAAATGAAAATCCTTTCAAGCAGAATTTGAGGAGGATTAATCCACTTCTCATGCCTCTGATTGAGAAGGAAATCAAGAAACTCTTTGATTCCAAAATTATTGTTCCAATCAGATTCTCAAAGTGGCTTGCAAACTTGGTTCCAGTCAGAAAAAAGAGTGGAGAAATCAAAATATGCATTTACTTCAAAAACTTGAATAAATCGTCTTTGAAGGACAACTACACTCTCCCAAAGATGGACCAAATTTTGCAAAATATTGTTGGCTCACAAAGGATGTATATGCTTGATGGTTTTTCAGGGTACAACCAGATACTTGTGCATCAGGAAGATCAAGAAAAAATAGCCTTTACCACATCATGGGGCACATTCAAGTATGCCAAGATGCCCTTTGGTCTGATGAATGCAGGGGCTACCTTTTAGAGGAAAATGGGCATTGCTTTTGCTGAGGAGAAGGACAAGATGGTAGTTTTCTACCTAGATGAGATAGCAGTCTTCTCAAGGAGGGAAGAATATCACTTGAAGCACCTAGAAAGGATTATGCTGAAGTGTAGAAGGTTTGGAATTTCTCTCAATCCCACTTAAAGAATTTTTTTCTCTAACTTCAGGTAAATTACTTGGACATATTATTTTAAAAGATGGGATTAAGATTGATCCAAACAAGGTCAATGCAATTCAAAAAGTGGATTTTCCTAGAAGCAGAAAGGAGATTCAGTCTTTCCTTGGAAAGGTAAATTTTGTGAGGAGGTTTATTCCTAATCTTGCTAAGATTGTAAAAGACATAACAAAGATGTTGAAGAAAGGATCTGACATCAAGTGTACAGCAGAAGAAAATCACTCATTTGAGGAGATCAAAAAGGCACTCACCCAAGCACCAGTGTTGATCAGCCCGGATTTCTCAAAATAATTTCTGGTTTTTACATTTGCATCAAAAAATACAATTGCTGGAGTTTTGTTGCAGAAAGGATAGCAAGGCACTGAGCAGCCCATTTCATTTTTTAGTAGGAAATTAGCTAAATCAGAGCCGAAGTACAACATCTTATAGAAGCAAGCTTATGCCTAGGTCAAGGCCATCAAAGATTTCAGAATTTACATTCTGCATTCTCATATTATAGCTTTTGTTCCTAATGTTGTTGTGAAAGACATCCTAACTCAAGTTGATCCTGATGCTAAGAGGGGGAAATGGATTTCTAACTTACTAGAATATGATATAGAGATAAAGCCCACAAAATTGGTCAAAGAACAAGGCCTAGCAAAGTTGATGGCACATCAAACTTTGACTGTATTGACATGAATTTAATTGCAGAAATTTCAGAAATTTCAGATGAAGAGGAAGAGCTAATCCCCATTGAAGAAAATTACATCGTTTCAAAATTGGTACAAAGACATTGTTTTTGTCTTACATCATCATAGAGCACCGGCTGAGCTGACAAAGTCCAAGGCGATATTTGTGAAGTTAAATTCATTGAGGTACTGCATCATTGACAAAAATCTATATTGGAAGGATACCGGTGGTATTTTGTTGAATTGTTTATTGGATGAGGAGGCTGAAAAGGTGATTGAGGATTTTCATAAATGAGATTGTGGAGGTAATCATTATTAGAAGGCTACAGCAAACAAGATTCTCAAAGCTGGGTAGTATTCGCCTACAATGTTTAAAAATGTCTACAAAAAGATTGTTGCCTGCCATGAATGCCAGATTTTTTATGGTAAGAAGAAGCTTGTACCTTTACCTTTGATGCCTATTTATGTTGAGGCACCATTTCAGCAGTGGGGACTAGATTTTGTTGGTGAGATTCATCCATCATCTTCAGGTCATCATCGTTGGATTCTGACAGCAACTGAATATTTCACCAAGTGGATTGAAGCAATCCCAACTAGGCAAGAGAATGATTCAGTTATCATTTCATTTTTGGAAAATAATATAGTGTCTATATTTGACTGCCCTATGAATATCATCACTGATAATGCACAGACATTTAAATCTAAGAAGTTGATTAGTTTTTGTCATCAATATCACATTACTCTTGGGCATTCTACTACATATTATCCATAGGGGAATGGTCTTGCTGAATCTTATAACAAGAGCTTTGTGAGGATTATTACGAAGTTGTTGCAGGAAAATAAGAATTCATGGCATTTGAAGTTGAAGTATGCTCTGTGGGATGATAGAGTATGCACAAAGAGATCGATTGGAGCTTCACTTTATGAGCTGGTATATGGAGCTGAAGTCATTTTTCCTACATCCTTAGGAGTGCCTGTCATGAATTTGTTGCAAGGATTGGAGGAAAATCCAAATGCAATTCAGAGAAGGGTCAGTCAGTTGATAGCTTTGCAAGAGAAGAGGGAGGAAGTCTATAACAGTAATCAGCAATCTCAAAACAGAATCAAGAAGACATTTAACAAGAAGGTCAAGGAAGAAAATTTTCAAATCCAAGATGTGGTTTGGAAATGCGAGGTCAAGATTGAAGAGAAGGGGAAGCATGGTAAGTTTGAGAACATTTGGAAAGGTCCATTCAAAGTAATTTCATTCCATGGGAAAAATACTTACATTTTGCAGGAAATGGATGTACAACCATGTGCTAGAGGGCCTGTCAATGGCAGGTTTATGAAGCACGACTCCTCTTAAAATATGATGATCATTTCATTCCATTGTATATATTCCATTTTATGTGTTTTTCTACTAATAATGACAATTTGGTCATCAAGCTTGAGCCCGAGGTGATGGCCATTAGAGTTTGAAGAAAAATCTTGGCAAGTTTCAAAGTTTTTTGTTTTAAAGAAGATGGATAGCAGCACTAGAACTACTAGTTCTTTGGTGTCCCACTGGGCACACCATCCCAAGTGAAGCCATTGTTATCACCAAAAAAATGAAGCATCCTTTGACAAAGTCATATAGGTTCATGTGTCAAAGGTAGGGTTGTAGGATTCATTTTTTATTATTTAGTTAAGGAAAATTTTAATTTTTCTTATTTAAGCTTACCCTAAGGTCCAAACCCCTTCATATCACATCATTCATAATTTTCTGAAAATTTTCAATTCCCAAGGTTCTAGTACGAAAATGGTGGTTTTAGCCAAGAAACCACAGTTTCGTAGTGAAATACACTGAGAAATTACACTTTTTGCTACGAAAACACTGATACTTTCATAGCGAAAACATCAAGATTTACACTAAACACGCTACGAAAGTGTGGTTTCCTATCTGTCTTGTCAGATTAGTTGTTAGGTGTCAAAAAATCATGGGGAAAGGGTAAGTTAGATACCATTCGAGTCATTGAGGGATAATATCAAGGTACATGGTCAGGTTTGAAGTCATCGTCGCCATTTTAGGCATGTTTGAGTCATCGTTTTAGGCTCTAGAGAGCTATTGCATTGAGCCAAGCTGTGGTTGGTGTTTTCAAAGGTTTACAAATATCATTGATCAAGCGAGGATGAAAAATATCAATCGAGGATGAGAAGGCATTAAAGAAACCATGGCAGAAAAAAGAAGGACAAATAAGGGTGGACAATGTCTAAGATATGAATCAGCATATATGAATCTAATCAATGAAGACCCAACAGCTGTAGAAGTATTCAGAAGAATAGGATGCTTACAGTTTTGTGAAAGATTATAAGGCTGCCATGTACAGGTTTCCAAAGAATTTGCTTTAAACTTTAGTGGAACAACTACCAAAGTGGGAATGCTTAATCTTTCCATTACACAAGAGATCATTGTAGGAGCAATAGGGATTCCAAGGGGACAAGAGAAGTGGTTCAAAGGGTTCAATGTAATATTCCAAATTGGAAATAGCAGCAATACAAGACATAATAATGTAAAACACAACAACTATGTACATGTCATAATAGGGATCAATATGCATCCATCATTTTGTTAATATATCAGCAACAATATACAACAAGATCATGAGGGACAAGCCACTCAAGCAATAAGAACAAGCCTCCAATGATAAGAACAATCAGCACATGAGTTGTTGCAACTGTATAGAATTCCGGAGAGCAGTGACAGCGCTATCTATATCAGTGTAGATGCTACTGTAAACATACATAAATGAAATATGGTTGATAGAAACAAAATAAATGCCCAGAAAAGAAGATGTGGGCTCTAATACATGATTTCTAGCCAACCTAGAAAAGATTGCTGGAAATACCAAGAAATATACAATGTGACAAATAAACCTGGGGTTCAGATGTCACTGCAAACTGGATCTGAATATAATGAGGCTATGCCAGATATGAAATGATGATGTCCTCCTCCAATAGTATTTCTAAATAGAAGGTTGATCCCTCTACTCAGAAATAGACCCTCCTGATGAGCTCAATGACCCCTCCCAGCAATTGCCTTCAAAAAAAACACAATTCAGAAATGTGACTGTGCTATGAGGGATGGTAGATGGTTGGCCTGATGCCAAATATGTGAAAATATGTCCAGGATCCCTCCTTGCTGATCCTCCAATGGATAGGCTACCTCTCCACTGAAACAAGCCCAGAAATAGCTCTATATGATCCTCCTTTGCTGCACCCTGCAACACAACCTAGCTCTAAACAAAAACTACATTGTAATTGAAGGAGGTAGCTTGGCCAGAATGCCAGAATGAGGAAATGAAGCTCAAATAACCTCTCCTTCCCTGAGGATGAGGTAGGGTTTCCCGATCAAGAACACCCTTGTGCTAAACAACACAACAACCCTGCTAAACAGCAAAAGGAAGCAAGTCTAAGCAGACCAATATCAAAATGATAATCTAAAACATGAATAACAATGGCTGCCATCCCCTCCATATATAGCATGGAAACCTTCTCGCATTGGGTCCCATCCATACTTGCCACCAAGCTCATGAAAATTTTCCTCCACCAAAACTGTGTTGCCTCATCATAAAGACCATTCCTCCATGATAGTGTTATTGATTTGGTCAAAGTTGACAGAATCAACATGATCCAATCCATGTTCACACCCAAGATGCTTAATCTAGCTGGTTATTCTTCCTCTTTTCACATTAGGAGTGTTATTATTCCTTCAAAAGGGATTTTATGGGCCTCCCCACCCACTTATTCACCTATCTAGTGATAAAACAAACTATGTCCTCCCCTCCAAAATGTTGCTTGTCCTCAGGAAACTGTAAAGGTGGAGTAAAATTCCTCCCTTCCTCTTCTTTTATCATCCTCATCAATAGCTTCCACCACAACTCAACATAATCTGCAATAAATCTACCCTCCAATGGTTCCTCTCAAGTATGCAAACCCAAATGGTTCACATTATGAAAAAAGTGGAAGGTTAAGTGGAAACCTTCTTGTTGTCCAATGGCCTCCTCAAGGTAGGAGTGATGATAACCATAGGGAATCTCATTCCCAATGAGAGTCTCCCATACCCATGCTATCATCCAAATGAAATGAGCCATTCTAGGTAGCTCATCAAATAAATCCTCAAACCCTGGTTTATGCAATGTATTGGGGCTGCATGGAGAGATTAGATGTTTCCACCCAAGTTGTTTCTCTCTCCATTTATGGTAAGTATGGGGTTGTTGCTAATCTTGGGCTGAAATTTCATGGCCTCCAAGAATTTCCCAAGTTACCCCACCAAACAAATCAGCCATTAAGTGCCTCCTCTAAGAACTCAAGTTCTCCAAATAGCTCCTCCCACATGAATAAAAGAGATGTAATGTGGAAATCATGGTTTTCCCATTGTCTCTCCTGAAACATGCAACATGTAAAGTAGGGAGAATCATACTTCCAATGGGCATATCCAACTCTTGTGCCACTCTCCCAACAAATCTTCCCATAGACATAAGAACATCTCCAACATATGGAAGCAAAAACCAATGAAAACAATTTTCCATATGACAACTGGGAGGTGGATCATAGTTCCACATATGGAACCAGCGCAGTGCATCCCTTGTCTACCTCAAAAAAAAAAATAACAAGTGTCTTTCAAGCCACTTATTTTCTACCACAATCATCCTACAAGATAGGATCATGAAAGAAAAATGTGGTGCCAATGGTGCACACCAATAATCATGCAGCCTCCCCCACAAACCACCGATAGAATGGAAAACATCAATGTTGCAAATAGCCTCAAGTACATGACAATACAATATAAAAGAAGGAAATATCCTCCTTGGTACAATATGCTACTTATATAAAGTAAAGAAGTACAAATCAAAATGCAAAAATGTACCTCCTCCACTATGTACTTTGGTCACTGAGCTGAAATGGCTCAACTGAAGGTTCTCCCTCACTCTCCATGAGTAGGGAAGTGGTTGTGACAACCTCTCCATCACTATCTGGGCTATGCATTTATGCATATGCTGATATATATCCTGTTGGATGCCCTCCCAAGTAAACTCCTCCATCAAAGAATGAAATGCATCAAAGTGCATGGAAAGAAATTCCACATGTGTTGCATGTAGCAGCTTCCTCTTGAGCTCAAAAAATCTAGTCAAGAAGTCTCTGCCATAAGAATAGATGACCTCCTCAACCACCATGTACCGATCATCTCCCTCTGAGTCATCAAGAATCATGCAAGCACTAAGATCCTTGGAGTACTCTACCAAAAGTTGAGACCTCCAATATGGATCAATCCTCCTAAGAGACAGCGCTGAAGATCTAAAATGTGAAGCTCTCTGAATGTTGTTGTCTTCTCCTTTGACATTCCTCATGCCAAATTCATCCTCCAAAATTCTACCATGCCCAAATTGCAGCTGCTCATGCTCAAATAGAAGTGGTGACCTTTGGAAGTTGGCCTCCCATGAGAAGCTACCATCTAAGAAGAATCTCCTGATATTGGCCAATGTAAGTATGAGTGGCCTCCATCTACTCCAATACATGGAGGATTCCTCCCTCAAAGGAAGTACCCTGTGTTTCTCCAAATCCATGGAGTAGCTCCCTTGCACCATAGTGGTGCCATCCTCCATCACTGTAGCAACTTCTGTCAGTGCAACATATCTAGTGAGAGTGGGTAATGTTGAAAATGGGAGAATGTCTCCCTCCTCCTTGAGTCTACCCCAAACTCTCTGCGTTGTACTAGACCCCTCCAAAGTATCCACCCCTCCAGGGTCTAAGAGTGGTGAACCAAATGGTAATATATCTCTCACCCACTTTAGATCTGGTGGCCTCCCAGGTGGAATGCCCCCATGTAGTGAGACATCAAAATCTGAATTGGATTGTATATATGAGTGGACTGATTTGTCCCTCTCTTCATTGTGCAATACAGTCTCCTTATTTTGTGCAGAAACCTCCTGAAATATATAAGGGTGAATTCTCATCATCCCTTGATGTTTATCCTTCTTCTCTTGCATCTCACAATCCACAAAAATTGATGCATGCTACTCCGGAATTGTGCTTTGGTTCCCGGATGTTAGAACATTTGGAACTCCTTGCAAAGACACAAGGGCTCCTCTAATGGAAGCAATGGATCCCTTTCCATATCCATGTGGTGATGGATCTCCTCCTGATGGTACAGCGATGTTAGCTCTTCTTTTTCTCCCCCTTCATCAATATTTGAAAATGCCTCATCATCAATGAGAGACCCTAGATATTGGTCTTCCCTTGAAGGAGGAACCTCCATGTCTTTATTTATATAAGAGGGCTCTTCAAGAAGTGGGTATCTTTCCCTTGGCAAGGCATCATGCATGTTTTCATCCCCTTCAACAGAAATACGGAGTGGAGTTGGCAAAATAGATCTCTCCAACTCATGCAAAGGTTTTGAGTTTTTGGGTTCAACAAAAGACGTTTCACAATGTTTAATATCAAATCTTCTCACTAATTTCTTAGTGAACCCTACATAAGTGTTTACATTTGCATGATAAAATGAACCAGAACTACAAAACCACCAATCATGGGCCATACCTTTGAGATGCAGCGTTGCTACTCTAATGGCCTCCTTTTCTGAAACTTGGTGTAGCTGAAAATAGGAATCTAGCTCCTTCACCCAAGCCTTGGTTGTGCACTTTGTTGATCCATCAAAGTTAGATAGAAAGATTCTACCCCTCTTACTTCTATTATGGTTGTTGGATCTTCTGTCTTCCTTGAGTTGGAAAAACCCTTGGAAGTCCAAGTGCTTTTTGAATCTCCATGATTGAGACTCATACTCCTGAAGATAGTCACTCAAGGTCTCCTCCCTTGGTGCATCTTCTTCCTCCATCCTTCTTCTAGTGAATGTGGGCAATAAACTGTGTTGTGGATCTACATGTGTGGTTCAATTTCAACACCCATCATGTGAATATCTAGGGCTTGATTCACTTCCAAACCCTATTGGAGTTTTTCTACATCCCTCCCCTTTCATCTCCTTGAGATCTTCCTTGATATTTTGCACAGTTTGGAAAAGAAGTTGGGAGATCCTCTCTTCCTTCATTTCTCCAAATAATGGAGTCATGCCTTTGTTTCTTCTATACAACTTCTCTTTTCTGTGAGAAGAAGCTTCTCCTTCTAATTGCATAATTTCTTGAATGCACATGATGAGCCAAGATTATGCTCTAATACCACTGTAATATTCCAAATTGGAAATAGCAGCAATACAAGACATAATAATGTAAAACACAACAACTATGAAAATTTCATAAGAGGGATCAATATGCAGCCATCATTTTAGTAAGGTATCAAAAACAATATACAACAAGATCATGAGGGACAAGCCACTCAAGCAATAAGAACAAGCCTCCAATGATAAGAACAATCAGCACATGAGTTGTTGCAACTATATAGAATGTTGGAGAGCAGTGACAGCGTTGTCTATATTAGTGTAGTTGCTGTTGTAAACATACATAAATGAAATATGGTTGATAGAAACAAAATAAATTCCCAGAAAAGAAGATGTGGGCTCTAATACATGATTTCTAGCCAACCTGGAAAATATTGCTAGAAATACCAAGAAATATACAATGTGACAAATAACCCTGGGGTTGAGATGTCACTGCAAAATGGATATGAATATAATGAGGCTATGACATATATGAAATGATGATGTCATCCTCCAATAGTATTTATAAATATAAGGTCGAACCCTCTACTCAGAAATAGACCTCCTAATGAGCTCAATGACCCCTCCCATCAATTTCCTCCAAAAATAACACAGTTCAGAAATGTGACTGCACTGTGAGGGATGGTAGATGGTTAGCTTGATGCCAAAGATGTGAAAATATGCCCAGGAGCCCTCCTTTCTGATCCTCCAATGGATAGGCTACCTCTCCACTGAAAACAATCCCATAAATAGCTCTATATGATCCTCCATTGCTGCACCCTGCAACATAACCCAGCTCTAAACAGAAAATACGTTCTAGCACAAGGAGGTAGCTTGTCTAGAATGTTGGAATGAGGAAATGCAGCTCAAATAACCTCTCCTTCCCTGAGTATGAGGTAGGGATTCCCGATCAGGAACACCCTTGTGCTAAACAGCACAGCAACCCTGCTAAACAGCAAAAGGAAGGCTCAAGTCTAAGTAGACCAATATCAAAATGATAATCTAAAACATGAATAAAAATGGCTGTCATCCCCTCCATATATAGCATGGAAACCTTCTCACATTGGGTCCCATCCATACTTGCCACCAAGCTCATGCAAGTTGTCCTCCACTAAAATTGCGATGTCTTATCATAAAGACCACTCTTCCATGACAGCGTTGTTGATTTGGTCAAAGCTGACTGAATTAACGTGATAAAATCCCTGTTCACACCCAAGGTGCTTAATCCAGCTTCTTATTCTTCCTCTTTTCACATTAGGAGTGTTATTATTCCTTAAAAATGGATTTTATGGTCCTCCCCACCCACTTATTCACCTATCTAGTGATAAAACAAACTATAATATTTCATTTAGATGAAGGCTAAATTTTTAGAATATTACATTCATGTTCAACATGGAGCAGTGCAAAGAGTTTATGAAGCCAGAAAACAGTGAAATGGACCTTACTAATGCTATTCCAAGAAGCTACATGAAGGATAACTCCTCAAATTTGCTACTTATCATCCAGAAATATTTTACTTGTGAAGGGAGATACCATAAAGTTTACTCTTATCATTTCAAGCTTCTCGTACACTTTACTGGTAAGATATATCTTGATCTACCTTTCTATTTACATAGAATTTTATCAAAAATGGCAGATAAGGTCCAAGAAAAATCTGAAGGGAGTGAGACTTCATTGTTTCATCATGGTTTAATTAAACTGCTGGTTTTAGATGAGCTCCAAAGACTAGGCAGAGACTGGTCTTCATTTTTGTTTATTAGTGGTTTTGAGTTGGATGCTCTTACTCCTACAAGAACTCTTAAAACTAGGAGGATCCCATCACCCTTATTAGTAGAACAAAGTGAACCATTGATGGCAGAACCAAGTGAACCATTCATGATGGAAAAAGAGAAATTGCAGAGTTTTGATACACCAAATGTCCCACCTAAAAAACAAAATTTAAAAGTGGTCAAACCTACAAAACAAAAACAAGTTGTGAGTAAACAAGGAACCAAAATGATGACAAGGATTCAAACAGTGGCTTTAGAAGACAAAATAGTGGTTGTAGAAGACAGATCAGTAGCTAAAGGAAATCTAGAAGATATATTACATGCCATTGACATAGAAGAGACTCCTATAGTCCAAGCTGAGGAAATAGAGGAAGGTGGACAGAAACTAAAGAAAGCCAAATCTGCAAATAAACTAGAATTTGAAGGAGAAGATGCAGGTCTTATATTCCAAGCAAGAAAACCCATGACAAGGCATGTGAGAAAGATATTAGAGAGCAGTAAAGAGGTTCATCCACCTACTGACACAATCCATGTTAGAAAAATTATATATTACAGAGCAATGCGACACATAAAATATGTGGAAAACACAAGCACACAAAACACATAAAACCAAAGAGACACAAATATACATGGTTCACCCAGTTTTGGACATGTCCACCCCGAACAGCTAGTCCTTCCTTTCTATTATCTAGCAAAATGAAGATACACAACCTACAGCAGATGCGTTGTAATATCCTTTGTTCTCTCTCACAGTCTCCCTATCTATTTATCGCTATGAGAATACACATTCAATACATAGCTACAATAAAATGCCCTCATACAAGCGAGGGGTTGCCTTCTAGGGAAAAAAACCCTAAACTAAATATAACTTCTACCGTCAGATCATCTGCCTAATGAACGGCCTAGATTGACTAGAAATTACTATACTTTTACAAGGCAATTTTACATATGTTTTTAGCTTCGGGGGCACTGCCCCCGAAACCCCCCACCAGGGAGGTGCTCCATAAAGCGTGGCCGCCCCCCCTGGACCCCTCAGGCAGCATACAATTACGGGTGGAGTTTCTGCCCCATTAAGGTACATGGGTCCAACATTGTGATACAAAATAAACAAGATAATCAAGCTCCACACCCAACAATCTCCCACTTGGACACTGATTGTAGCAACTCCACCACTGCTTCATTTGCTGGAAAACGACTCCACTTTGGACCTAGTTGTTTCTCATCTTCATCGTCATCCTTGAAGACCAATTGAAACTGAGCATAATCTCAGTTTCTCCCTAGTTACAACTTTTGTTAGCATATCTGCAGGATTCTGGCTAGTGTGTACCTTTTCTAGCTTCAACTATCCATCTTCCAATATTGACTGTATGAAATGGTATTTTAGCTATATGCGTTTAGTCCTGGAATGAAATGTTGAGTTCTTTGCAAGATGAGTGGCACTTTGGCTATCAATGTATAACGTGCCCATATCATGCTTCTTACCCAATTCATCCATAAACCTTTGTAACCAAATCATTTCTTTACTAGCCTCCGTAGAAGCAACATACTCTGCTTCTGTTGTTGAAAGTGCAACAACACTTTGAATTTTTGAAACCCAACTGACATATGTTCCACCTACAGTAAATACATATCTTGTAGTGCTCCTCCTGTTATCTCTGTCATCTGCCATATCTGCATCAACATATCCCTGTAGAGCAATGTTTGAACCACCAAAGAATAATGCTTGATTTGTGGTACCTCTCAAATATCTGAGAATCCATTTCACTGCCAGCCAATGTTCTTTTCCTGGATTGTTCATGTACTTGCTTACAACTCTCACTGCATGTGCAATATCAGGCCTTGTGCAGACCATTGCATACATTAAGCTTCCAACTGCTGATGCATATGGAACTTTAGACATATAGTCCATTTCTTCTTGGGTCTTTGGGCACATCTCCTTACTAAGTTTGAAATGGCTAGCAAAAGGTGTACTAACTGGTTTTGCATTCTGCATATTAAATCTTTTCAACACCTTCTCTATGTACTCATTCTGAGACAGTGTTAATTTGCGAATTTTCCTGTCTCTAGTTATCCTCATACCAAGGATTTGTTTTGCAGCTCCCAAATCCTTCATTGCAAATGAATTTTCCAATTTTATTTTGAGCACATTTATTTCCTGCATGTTAGACCCTGCAACAAGCATGTCATCTACATACAATAACAGTATAATATAGCTGCCATCATTTTTCCTTTTCAGATAAACACAATGATCAGAGTGACATCTAGTATAACCTTGTTCAGACATAAACTTGTCAAATTTTAGATACCACTGCCTTGGGGCCGGTTTTAAACCATACAAGCTCTTCTTTAACCTGCACACCAATTTTTCTTTCCCTTTTACCTCATATCCTTCTGGTTGCTGCATGTATATCTCTTCCTCCAAATCTCCATGGAGAAATGTTGTCTTTACATCTAACTGTTCAAGATGTAAATCTTCTACTGCTACAAGACTTAAGATAGTTCTGATTGAAGTCATCTTAACAATAGGAGAAAATATTTCATCAAAATCAATACCTTTCTTCTGTGCAAACCCCTTCACCACAAGTCTAGCTTTGTACCTATGTTTTCCTCCATCTTCTTCCTTCAGCCTGTAAACCCATTTATTCTGCAATGTAGTTTTACATGCAGGCAACCTGACTAAGTCCCAAGTCTGGTTATGCATTAAGGAGTCCATCTCTTCTTCCATGGCTAGCTCCCACTTCTTCCTACTTTCAACCTGCATTGCTTCTTCATAACATTCAGGTTCACCAAAATCAGTCAACAATAAATAATATAATGAAGGAGAGTATCGTTCAGGGGGTCTACTTATCCTGGTAGATCTTCTAACACCACTTTCAGGTGTTTGAGGTGCCTGTTGCTGTTGTTGTGGTTGTTGATTATTATTATTTTCAGGCACCTTTACTTTTTCAGTTATCTCATCAAGAACTTTGTATTCCTTGCTTTCTTTTTCCTGTTTCTTTTCCTGCAACTGATTCTTATACAAGACCTTTTCATTGAATATTACATCTCTGCTCCTAATGATTTTGTGATTTTCATAATCATATAAGCGATAACCAAAATCATTAGCACCATATCCAATAAAGGTATATTTCTTTGATTTTGCCTCAAGCTTTGTTCTATTTTCTTTATTAATATGGACAAAGGCCTCACAACCAAAAGGCTTTAAAAAAAAGTAGTTTACCTTTTTACCTGTCCATGCTTCCTCTGGAATACCACCATCCAAGGAACTTGAAGGCCCTCTGTTTATTAGATAAACAACAGTATCTACAGCATCTGCCCAAAATTGTAAAGGAAATCATGCATGCAATCTCATGCACCTTGCACGCTCCATGATTGTTCTGTTCATCCTTTCTGACACACCATTTTCTTGTGGTGTTCTTGGAACTGTCTTCTCTCTACGAATTCCATGCTCTGAACAGTACCTATCAAACTCTTTGCTGCAATATTCACCTCCATTGTCTGATTTGAGAAACTTCAACTTCTTTCCTGTCTCAATCTCAACCAAAGCTTTCCATTTCTTGAAAGTATCAAATACATCAGATTTATTTTGAATACAATAAATCCAAGTCTTTCTAGTTGCATCATCAATAAAAGTAACATAATAACGAGAGCCACCGAGAGATGTATGCACAAGCTCTAATTTTTCACTCTAATTTTCTTTCCCAACTCTGAGAAATCTGACTCTCTTCTATTTTCCATAAATGCAATTCTCACAGAAATCCAAATCAACATTCTTCAAACCCGTCAACAGATTTCTTGACTGAAGTATCTTCATCCCCTTCTCACTCATGTGTCTGAGCCTGTGATGCCATAATGTTGCATCTGCTCCTTTGGAATTTAAAGCATTAACAGAGTTAGAAATACCATTGCATAAATACAATGTACCAACCTTTTCGCCTTTTGCTATTACCAGGCCTCCTTTGGTGACCTTCCAAGTTTTATCTTTGAAAGTTATCACACAACCTTCACCGCTTAACTGCCCTGTTGAAATCATATTTTTCTTCAGATCTGGAACATGCCTTACCTCCTTTAAAATACATTGGTTTCCACTCTGTTGTTTTACAAGAACTTTACCCATTCCAACAATTTTACAGGGTTCATCATCACCGAAACGAACTTGTCCAAAATCTCCTTGAACATAGTCATGAAAATATTTCTTGTCAGGTGTGGCATGGAATGAGGCCCCTAAATCCACCACCCATGAATCAGTAACATTTTCAAAAGAAATAATTAAAGAATATTGTAACACATCACCTGTCACATTTGCTTCATGATTGTTTTCTTGTTGTGCGTCTCCTTCTTTTCCCTTCCGAGATCTACAATCTTTCTTTAGGTGTCCTTTCTTTTCGCATTTCCAGTAGACTATCCCTGATCTAGACTTGGATCTGCCTTTTGATTTACTGTGATATCTTGAGCTCTTTCCTCTTTCCATTCTTCTTCCCCTAGACTCTGCACTCAAAGCATTACCCGATGTCTCACCGAAGCTTTTCCGTCGCATTTCCTCGCTAAGGATAGCACTGACGACATCATAAAAATTTAAAGTACTATATCCAGATACAGAGTTACGAATGGCCATAACTAAACCATTCCAGATTTCTGGCAATGAGCAAAGAAATAAAAGAGCCCTAACTTCATCATCAAAGTTTACCCCTACAGAACTTAACTGACTGGTAACTATATTAAAATCATTTAAATGGTCTGCAACAGATCCACCTTCCAACATCTTCATATTAAATAAACGTTTCATAATAAATACCTTGTTTGAGGTCGAGGGTTTTTCATATAGCTTCACCAACGCCTTAATCAAACCCTATGTTGTTGTTTCCTTCAAAATATTGAAGGCTACCAATGCCACGAGGCACAACCGTATTGTTCTGAGTGTCTTTCTATCGAGAATATCCCATTCTGCGTTTTTCATAGTCGTCAGCTTCTTTGTTTTTCCGCTCAATGGTAGGTACAAATATTTCTGATACAGATAATCTTCCATCTGCATCTTCCACAGCGAGAAGTTTTGGCCGTTAAATTTCTCGACCCTAAATTTACCATCTTCCGCCATTGCTTCCACTCGAACCAGCAACCCTTCTTTCCTGTGAGTTTATCAGCCAAATAGACCTTCGGCTCTGATACCAGTTGTTAGAAAAATTATATATTACAGAGCAATGCGACACATAAAATATGCGGAAAACACAAGCACACAAAACACATAAAATCAGAGAGACACAAATATATGTGGTTCACCCAGTTTGGGCTACGTCCACCCTGAATAGCCAGTCCTTCCTTTCTATTATCTAGTAAAATGAAGAGACACAACCTACAACAGATGCGCTTTAATATCCTTTGTTCTCTCTCACATTCTCCCTATCTATTTCTCGCTATGAGAATACACATGTAATACACAGCCGCAATACAATTCCCTCATACAAGCGAGGGGTTGCCTTCTAGGGAAAAAAACCATAAACTAAAAATAACTTTTACCATCAGATCATCCACCTAATTAACAGCCCAGATTGACTAGAAATTACTATACTTTTACAAGGCAATTTTACATCTGTTTTTTTACTTTTACAAGGTAGATCATCCGCCTAATGAACCAGCCCCCCCCCCAGGAAGCATACAATTACGGGCGGCGTTTCCGCCCCATTAAGGTATAGGGGTCCAAAACTGTGATACAAAATAAAAGATATAATCAGGCTCCACACCCAACAGTCCAACCACCACAAGACATCATTGATCTTTCATCACCTGTGTTGGGGTTCCCATGTTTTGGTAAGGTTGGAAATACCAAAAGATGAGACAACATCAAACCACTTTCAGACCTCAAGATCTAGCCCTCCTAGGTCCAGAGAGGGATCTCTCTATGATTAACAAAGGTATATGTCTTTGAGGTTCAAAGGTTAAGATATTAGGCTAGTTATAGGCACAAGGTTTGTTTGTTTGATTGTTTGTTTGGTTGTTGGTTATCAGGAAAGAAGGGTTCAATGTAAGACAAATATGAGCAAAGAGGATTAAGGCGGAGGTGAAGTATTCCAGGGAGCATTCAAGACCATTGGGAAATGGAGTCAAGAAAGGATTTGCTTGCTAATCAATATGCAGGCTTTCAATTGGGCTAGTCATCTAAAACATTGGATATTAAAGATGATAGCGTGGTATGGAATGGTAAGGGAGGAGGAAACAATACAGATTCATGACACAAAGTTAATGACCAGCTGGTCGCACAAGGATCCTAGTGGATAGGGCTAACTCTAATCCCTAGTGTTCCCAAATCTTCCAGTTAAATCCTTAACAAGAACATCCAAGAACAGATTCATTTAATTCATACATCAGAGAGAAGGAAATAACATCCACTACACTGGTTAAATTATCTGAAATCAATTCTTAGATAACATATTCAGTAGAAAAACATCAAAGGCAAGGAGAGCAGAAACATAGGGTACCTAACAAGGGTAAATCCTATGCCAATATTCTGATGCAAGCCAGTAGAAACGAAATGAAATGAATTAAAACACAGAGATAGGAAACATCCAGGAGTTTAGATCGGGTCAAAGAAGTCAAATATACTTGTCATATTAAATAGAAATGTCGATCCATCCCTTAAACAACCAATAGGCAGAATATAGGTCTGCCGTGTACCCCTCAAACTCTCTTCATTTTACAGAGACCGTGTCTCAAAGAAACTACTTGCAATTCTCTGATAACTGATCAACAACCATTACAATGAGTTTCTTCATGAATTTATAAGCACAGTGGAGAAGGCAGAGAAGTGGGTGACCCCTAATGAAACACATCATGAGAAGAAAGAAGGCCGAAGCCCATTAAATTTTAAATTCTCTGCCGAGTATCATGGCACTCTTTAGGTGAAAGAGTGGTCCCTTCTCAGAACTTCATTTACTGTAATTGCTCTCTGGTCTTACTTTGTTGTAGTGCACATGAGTATGGTGAATAAAAAAAGGAGTAAATAAATGATGCTAGGCACATACATCTTTATGCAACAAATGTTTCTTAGATTTACCAGTTCTTTGTGTGAAGGGGGGACTTTGCTTGGACACAATGTAGACTGAAAAAAATAATGTGTACATGTCCTTGTTCAGGAAGAAACATTCTACTGATTTGAAACCCTGATTACATTGTTTTCTGCGTGCTGGACCTCCTGTGTGATCCTCGGGTTTTTCGATCTGGTACTCTGCCTTTATAACTCTGGATTAAGGCTTAAAATCCTCAATACTGAATGTTGAAATCCTTGATTATTAGCTGGTATTTCTCCGCCTCTTCATAAATGTCTCAATCTGCAAAATCTGGGTTTTAATGGCACCGGATAGGTTTTTCGCGGAGATTGAACTGTTCTTGGATAACATTTATGCCGTCGCTACCTTTCCGGGCATTTCCCTGTAGTACCAGCTTCCAAATTCAATTCTCTCTACGCAACGCGTCATTACAATGATACATATGAACCATGGCGGTTTCCTGCCTCTCTGCAACCCTGCAAAATACGAAAAATGGTTAAGAAAAACCATGCATGGAGGTGGTGGATGCAACGGGGGTGGCGAGAAAGGACGTGGACGATGAATGCAGCGAATACTGTGGAGGGAAAACCATGAAACAACAGGAAATGCACGGGGAGGCGTCATGATAGTCAGTTTAATCGTAAAAACATTAAACTTTGACCTTGGAATGAAATATAAATACAGGGACAGGCGAGAAAAACAATGAGACACGCGGGGTGATGACGTGGCGGTACGGGGTCAATGGCGGACAAGCGAACGAATCTGGACTGTCCGATCTCAGGAGGAGATCAACGGCTGGGGACATGGCGGACGGCGATGGATAGGGGGCCAGGGGTACGGATGACTTGGGTTAAACTCCGCGCAACTTCGTGGAGTGACAACTGTTAGATGGGTGATAGCAGATCAGACGGCTGATATGTATATCGCTCTGTGTCTTATGCCGAATGATAATGCGCGATGAGCGGGCGGTTTTGAAACAGTGCTGCTGCCACGCGTCATTTGATCGCTGGCCGATCGGAAAATACCGCCTACCTCCGAAAGGCGGTGCGATAGAAACCGAATGGTTTTTGAATAGTGCGCGGGGACCACCAGGGCAGGTAAACTCCGAACCGTCGGATCTGCAGGTAAACAAACGGTTAAGATGCGATGATTGGCGATGAACGGATTAGGCCATGGGCGCTGTGGAGCTCGCGATAACCGTTCGATCAATACAGATCGACGGTTCAACTTTCGCCTGATACATATCTGCGTTAAGCGCTCTTGTGGGTTGGCGGGTGGTTCTAACGCCCAGATCACATGAGGGGAAATGGTTTTAGGGGCTAGCCGAAGGGTGCTACAACCATTATAGGGTAGGAAATGGATTTTGGCCCATTTTAATGCATTTTCGGGGCCGAGAAAAGGTAACGATGGAGGAAAATAAGGGGAGTTGGACCAAGGGGAAAACAAAGGCTAAATTGGGGCATTTCTGCAGGGATACAAGGGGAGAAGTAGGCCTTTGGAGCACAGCTTTGCAATCGGTGAGACCTTATGAAGGGAGTCAGCAGAGGGAAATTTATCAAAGGCAAAGGCACAGGAGACTTCAAGGATGATGTGTCTTCAGGGGAGATGAATTCCTTGAAGGCTCAAAAAAACAATTTAGCCCCCTACTTTGCTTGTCCAAAATTTATAGGGGGGCTAACAACCTGCAGAGAAAGATACAGTTAGAAAATCAAAGAAAGGAAAAGAGAAAGTAATGGAAAAAAGCAGAGTTTGAACTTCTTGAAGAACAGTTGAAGTTTTCCAACCATGAGATTGTTGTTATGAAGAAAGAAGTAAGAAAACACAATGTCCAGAAGGTTCATTTTGAAAAGATGAAAGAGATTTGGGAAGAGCGGGTTGACAGTGTTTCCAAGACCTTAGATAATATACAGTAGTTTCCAAATGGATCATGCCATTGAGGAAGGAGGTGAAACATGTCAGAAAAATGAACTTGCATTTGAAATCTACTAACAGGAAGTTGAAGGATCAGGTTAAAGACCTCCAGGAATAGCTTGAACCAATTCATGAGGAGTTGGATAAAAAAGGTCTTAAAATAACAGTAGTTGAGGAGCCAATTGCTCAACTCATCATCAATGAGAAAGAAACCCCTCAAGAATCATAATGTGAGTTGGTTTATGATTTTGAAGGTTAATGGCATGTTATAACCTAAGTTTTTACACCTGGAAAGTTTATTTTTGAGGTTACACAGAAATATGGAATTCTCATTATTTTCAACAGTTTCGTAGTGTTCCTGGGCTTGAAGAACAGGAAAAATCTACAAAAATATTGTAGCTTTCCATCCTCTTCCTGCATAGAAGAGACTCACAAATGCATATTTGAAAAATCAATGGTTGCAGACATATACCTAGAGTGGAACCCTTTTCCATTTGAGGATGATTTCTTTGCCATCAGAAATAAATGGCTCTGCGAAAAGGAGTTATCACAGTGGATGTATGATTCCAATTTGAAGGCAAAGAAGGCCATAGAGAAGGATCCCTTTACCTTTTCCTGCAAAGATCGTATAGAAATGGAGATGGAGACGAGTCCCTTTCACAAAACCATTCGCAGGTTTCGACAAACCACAGCATGACGTGGGGATTCATTCGTTGTTCAAAGAATAGTAGAGAAAGCTCAGTTCTGCCGGGATGAACTCGTGCAAGACCTGGTTGATCAAGTGACAGCGATGGAGATGAGTGTGGAAAAGCTCAAGGATTTGAAGGCCAAGAAGGACACTAAACCTGAAGCGTTACAGAAAATAAAATAATCTTACCTTTGGCGAACGGCCAAAATGACCCGGATTCGAGGTATTTTCTTGTCCAGATATTGGACATTCAATGTCTTTCAAAATTCAAGCTTCACAACCAGATCACTCAAAATATGGAAGCTTCACAGCCAGATTTTCCTGCTGGAATTTCTATTATTTTAGGGTCGAAATACTACGCCCGCTTTAATTACTGATTTTTTTTTTCGAAGTGAACTACAAGGAGGCTTTTCTGCGCAGCAGAGAAGCCGCCAAGAGGGTCATCTGCGGCGGCAGCGATCGGATCATCAACATAACCAGCTCCGTTGTGGCACAGGTGAGAACAGGGTACGGCGCCTACTCGGCCAACAAGGCGGCGGTGGAGATGATGACGAGAATTCTGGCACAGGAACGGTTCAGGGGAGGCCAAACAGCAGCTCTTGGTTCCTCTGGCTTCTTTAATCGCCCAGGAGCTTGGACACGAGAATTTCGAGAAACTCTGCATTAGATATGGTCATGCTGCACAGCCTAAGAAAGGGGAGGATTATTTCCTTGTCAAGACAGATTGTCAGAGGATCCCTGGGAATTCATCTACCTCATTTTCAGTTTTTGCGGTCAGTAGCTTCAACCACTGTTACCAGTCAACAATTACAAAACAGATTTGTAGTAGGAGGATTTGTTAAAACTGACAAGGAATTTCAGAGGAAGGGTATGTTTTGTTTGCATACCTGTTTCAGAAGTTCCGTCAATTTAAATGCCTTCCGCTTACTAATGGAATCTAGTATTTGTAACAGTTGTCAACTTTAAATTTTCTTGTTACCATTTGAAAATTTCAGATGTTTGTGATGAATAAAATTTCTACATATGCATTTAGTGTCTTTCTTTCACAGTTCAGATGAGTATCTTTTGCTCATTTATGATTAAGTTGACAAATTTTGACTTTTTGGGTTTCATCAGAGGAAACTTCTGGAACTACGGTTACATTTGTTGTGGTTGATGGATGGACTGTTACGGCTGCTTCTGTTGGAGATTCCAGATGCATATTGGATTCGCAGGGTGGTGTCGTCTCATTACTCACAGTTGATCACAAGCTAGAAGAAAATGTTGAAGAGTGAGTGCATTTTTCTGTATATCTGATTTCATTGAAGCAATTATTATAAATCATCAGAGTAAGCAACAAGAAAAGTGAAATATGGAAACAGGTAATCTACTATATATAGAATCCAGAAGACCTAAACATCAGATTTACATACAGGAGGGAACGTGTAACATCAAGTGGAGGTGAAGTGGGAAGACTCATTATTATGGGTGGTGCCGAGGTAATCACACAATTGTATATATAACCATCTGAAAGATGAATTCGCTTTACACGACACATGGAAGATGTCATCTGCTTATTTCTCCTATTCTTGACTTAATTTCGTGTTGACTTTTCTTGGCCAAGCATATTGCCAAATGTTGTATTGTGTTGTTTTAGGTTGGTCCTTTACGATGTTGGCCTGGTGATCTGTGCCTTTCCAGATCAATTGGGGACATGGATGTTGGTGAATTCATTGTACCGATACCTTATGTTAAACAGATTAAGGTTGAGCTTCATCCATCTTTTATGTCAACGACGTATTCCCATTTTCATTTTCATTGTAGGATGTGTCTATGTCTGGGCCCCTCCTTTGGGTTCTACATCTTGTATGAGATACATGATGTTTCTAATTCATAATAAAGATACAATATTGTTGTATTTTGTTTAGTGTCCTAACATTAGACTATCGATATTGTAGCTCTCAAATGTCGGAGGTAGGCTAATAATTGCCTCTGATGGTGTTTGGGATGCACTACCCTCCGAAAAATCAGCAAAAGCCTGCAAAGGACTGCCAGCTGAACTTGCTACAAGACAAGTTGTAAAGGTGCATGGCTGCTTAGATTTGTTGTTGTTGTAACTGGTTTCACATTGTTGTGATACTTCTATCATTTGCCTTATTTATTTCAACCTAAGGTTATAATTTTTTATAAAATCTTATAAAGGCTTCCAAGCAATCATGTATCCTTATCTCAGGAAGAAGGAATTTGGTGCATTTCTATTTCACGTTAATATTGACTCTTGAGAGATTAAATTTTTGGATATGCTTGTTTTCTTTGCAGGAGGCTTTAGGGACAAGGGGCTTGAAGGATGGCACGACTTGTATTGTAGTTGATATTATTCCACCTGAACACTCTGCTCCTATTGCATTGCCTCCTAAGAAGCAAAATAAGTTGAGATCACTTATATTCAGGAAAAGGTCTCGAGATTCAATGAACAAACTGGCCAACAAGCTCTCTACAATTGGAATTGTTGAAGAAATTTTTGAAGAAGGGTCGGCAATGCTTGTTGAAAGGTCGATAGACTTTTTATCAGATTTGTCCATAATTATCTCATTGTAGAGAAGCCTTAGCCTTCCTGGTAACATGTTATAACATACACGTATTTTAATTAAATTGTAGCTTGAGATATCACTTCATTGCCTTGACTTGCAGGGTTAGTTTTACTAATTTATTGCTTCCCATCATTTGACTCTAAATGACCTCTTTGAGAGCTACATGAACATAGATAGGCTTTGCCTACTGATTTGCACCAAGATTTATTCCTAATTTCAATTTTATTTCAAGTTTCAGTTATAAGTGAGCTTTGCCAAGTTATTCCCGAGCCCAAGTCATGTGAATTTGATAGTGATATGTAAACATTCTGAGAATGATGTAAATAGATCTCATGTACTTCAGTTCAAATGAGCTAGGATTAACTTACACTCACACTCTTTTTTCAATGTATTTTCTGATAGATTTTGAAGAGCACCAAAGATTTGTGAAGGAATACCTTAAATCATCTAGTAAGTTATCTCATTCTTTCACTTCTTTATTTGCAGTTTATTGCTTCCCATCATTTGACTCTAAATGACCTCTTTGAGAGCTACATGAACATAGATACTAATTTGCACTGAGGCTTTGCTTACTGATTTTCACACTGCAGAGAGATCAAAATGTAGTTTCTTACATGTTAAATCCTTCATAGTTGAAGTTGTCTTCATTCTTGTCCTTTTTCATTTTTTATTTTATAACTCATCTGATTATAAAGGCTTCCAGAATCCATGTCCATTATTCCAAACGCCAGTGTTTAATACCTCTCTATTAAATATCTTTAAACTTTACAGCTTACAATGTATATGATGTTTTAGTTTGATCAATCTATATTAGTTGCAGATGATTGTTTACCCTTAGTTGTTTGCATTTGATCAAGCTATAAAAAGTTATGTTTTTGGAAGTTAAATGTAAGCTAATTAAAGATGCATCTAACCCTTGCTGAGGCACCTGGAGGATATTCTAGTTTTCATTGTGTTAATTTGCTAACCTTGTATGGAACTCAAATGTAATGGAGAGTGATAGAGTTGGACAACTTTTAGAAGATATTGAGAAATATGCTTTTGCAAGCCATCTCGTTTGGGGTCTATGGGGTGTTATTTCTATAAGTTTTTATTTGTTACCCTGCTCATTGCTATAAAGAGTGAACAATGGGGATGTTTTTTCTATTTCTCTGCTAAATGTAATTTTGTTCATATTCTTTAGTGTAGTTATAAGTTTTTTTGATGAAATAATGCCTAGAAACCCATTCTTTTGAAATATCACATTTTTTATTCTTCTTCACCTTTTTCATCGTCACATGAAATACAATCTTCTTACTACTGCTATGTTTATATGCAAGATCATGTAAACAATATAGGCTTCGATTATATCGATTATGCGAGACATAGATTTCAGAAATACCACTTATTGAAGCCTTTGCTATTAAATTGTTGAGTGCCATAAACTTAAACAATACCATGAAGTCTTCACCATAAGATTGCTTAATATGCCTGATACCTGCCCTCTCACAGAGAGCCAAAGCAATCGTGACTGAAGTTGTGATGAATTACCGGATATTTCAGTGGTTTACAGTGTACCTTGATCATATGTTCCCATCTACTCTGGAGTTTATCTCAGTGTGCATATTCTTCCATATGTAGAAGATCACAAATGCTTTTAGTTGCTATATGTACCAATTGCGAGTGTAATAGATTTGTAATTTATGCAGCTTATGGATGTAAATTAATAAGTGTGCATGATCTGTACGCCTATCTGAGGCATTTTCAACAGAAATAAGATGCCATCTTACATGGAAATATGCAAAGATTGCAATGACACAAAACATTTGTACACTAAATTCCTTATAATTACTCTGTTGCATATTCGTACGCTAAATTCCTTGTAGAATTACTCTCTTGCATCTATTTCCCTATGGTAGGCTAATCTGCTCTTTGATAGTAAAAGCATATAAGAATTGTTTCTGTTATATTACTATTTTCCCTCGGTGAGGACAACAACTATTTCCTTGGTCAATTTCAAGGTATGAAATTTGCATGATTTATGAACATTATAATTCAATATGGGGAACTATTTATCCTCAGTGAGGACAACGCCAAATGCTTTGGCCAATTTCAAGGTATGAAATTTGCACGTTGTTTTCTATCATTGATTGAATGTATATATGTATTTTATGTAGAGTCCCTGCTATTTATTGAGATTGATGTAGGCAAGGCAGAATAAAAAATCTACTCAATCCCTGGGGGACCCCACGATCTGAAAGGAAAAAAAAAAAAACACGATTCACATAGATACCGATCCCATCTGTCGCTAATTGAATCTGTGACCTTGCTCTCCCATTTGAATAATAATCCAAGCACGGAGATTCTTGCCCTGATAAGCGTGTTTGACTTTGTGCCAAGTTTGGTTGTGATTTGTGTGGACTTGACGGTCTGTTATTTGCGGTGAACAGTGATCGGATAAATGCTGAATTGCCACGTGTAAACGATTGCTACGTGTTAGGTTTGAAAATAAGAAAGTGGGTCCACACGTTTTAAATGTTTACATTGGCATTTTATTTGTTGGTTCTTTTGGTAGTGTAGATTCTTTATATTTAAAAGTCTATTATAGAAATGTATGTAAAAGTTTCTCATAGAAAGGGTATTTATGAGTTGAGTTTACTTGAAATGGTTAGGTAATCAATTCATTTGAAATGGTTCGGTAAAATGGTTGTAATAGTATAAATGAATGATATTTTATTGTTTACGACACAAAAAATAGTTTATGGGACTATCAGCTTATTTGTTTTTTGTTTTTGGTATAGTTTTATAATTTAATATGTTTAAATTTTGAAAGAATATATATATCTGTTACATTAGGATTCTAGGGAGGTTGTATAATCTAAGTTATAGTTGTTTTCAAGGACTTTATAATCTTCTCCATTTCCAACCCCAGAAAGGATTAGCTCCTACCTTCACTCTTTCTCCATTAACAACTTCCCACAATAGGCAATTCCGCACAAGATGGAAGGCTTGGACAATGGCCTTCCAACATATCAACAAATTATATTATGAGTATTCTTGGAAGGTCTTCTAATGAATTAGTTTCAATGTATTTTTAGAGGATAACTTAGCTTCATAGGCCCTTATTTGATATGATCCTTCATATGCATCTAGCTACCAAAGCCTTCCGAAAATGATGCATATTCTTAAGCTCCAACTCGTTCACCACCTTAAAACTCAACTTCTTCATCAAGGCTTGGACAATGCCCTTCCAACATATCAACAAATTATATTATGAGTATTCTTGGAAGGTCTTCTAATGAATCAGGTTCATTGTACTTTTAGAGGATAACTTAGCTTCATAGACCCTTATTTGATATGAGCCTCCATATGCATCTAGCTACCAAAGCCTTCCCAAAATGATGCATATTCTTAAGCTCCAACTCCTTCACACCTTAAAACTCAAATTACTCTATACTACTATTTCCTTTGTTATTGCTTTACAGTGTTTCCTTTGCAACATATGATGCAATTGCTAGTGGAATAGAAGGTGGAAACAAATACAGAGTATGCAGGGCCAAGCTTAGAAAGAAGGGAATAGATAAGGCTACCATCTTCCTTTTTTATCTTACAACCTTCTAAAAGAAGTCTAAGGGTCTTGAATTTGGACAAAAAAGCTTCAATGGAGGAGAAATTATTGGGGTCCAAAGTAAGCAACTCATTTTCAAGTTGGTGGGCTATGATTTAATTTTGAATGCCGAAAACAGTATTTATCTTTTTCATAGCTTCATCGAGGGAGTCAATTTCTTGGATATGAAATCTAAGATCTTGATCAATGGACATTCTTATCAACCCTCGAGTTTGATCTTGTTTATTTTCCCATTTAGCGGCTTTATTTTCATTAATAGGTTTAGTTTCTTGCCCTATGGATATTCTATAAAGCCCTTTAACTCTAAGTAAGTATACCATGTAGGATAGCCATTGGAAATAATTGCCGCTGTTAAGAATAACCGAGCATGCACTCTTCTTCTTTTTTTAAAATGAAGCTAAAAAGGCTGAAACCAACTGCTCTAATGGAAAGATATCGAAAAATTGGGCCGGTTCAAAAAAAACGACTCTGAAAACGGCTTATGGATGAAGAAGTTATGCATTTTTGAAAAAAAATTGTAGTAGATGTCAAATAGTTACGTGATAGGTTGAAAGTTGATGATGAAGTTGAAACTTTAAAAAAAAATCCCCTCCATTTTCAAATGTAATACAATAAGTTCACTTTAAAAAAACTACTATGTGTGACCCACTTTTATAAATAAGAGTCACTTTTACAATGTTACTTTTACTAAAAATTAAACCCTCTTTTTAAAATTGGCAACTTGCCAAAAGGCTTTTTAAGAAAAAGTAACTTGACAAATATTTTTAGGAAAATATATATATATATATATATATATATATATATATATATATATATATTAAAAAATAAATAAATAAATAAATTGATAAAAAAAACTTTAACCCAAGTCCTCTATTCTCATAAAGTAACTTTACACCAAGTGAGCTAGTAAAAGGATTATGTAATTGTTTGAAAGTTTTTGTTTTTTTTTTTCGATGTGCGTGCTTTTTCCTACAAAAAAAACACAATATTCATGCAAAAAAAAATACAAGCCTTACGGCAGAACGTTAAATTTCCGATTAGCCTTACAGGCAACTATCTATTTTTCTCCCTATTTTTTATTCCTCGAGAACACACAAAGACACAAGGAAAGAGCATACGTAGTAGAAAAAATCTCGTCTTCCTATTTCTAATTTGTCGAAATCGCACATAGCGCAGAGCAAAAATCATACACATAGAAGAGGGTATAGATACAGCGGATGAAAAAAAATATATATTAATAAATATAACTGCAAAAAAAAGATACTTTACACCTCCAGATCTAAAATGACATAACTTGGGCAACTGGAAACCTTTTCGCATGAAACGATTAAAAAAAAAAAAGAGAGAGAGAGATTAATAAATATAACTGCAAAAAAATATACTTTACACCTCCAGATCTAAAATGACATAACTTGGACAACCGGAAACCTTTTCGCATGAAGAGAAATGGGTTCCTCACTTTAACAGATACTCTAGACACAATAGAGTAGTTCTCTCGGCCCGAAAGTGGTCAGAAATAGTAGATTTGGAAAATGGCAGTCGCATGCAGTCAAACCGGCGTCAGATTTGGATCAACAACGAATGTCGCCCTCAAAATGGCTCTGATACCATGTAGAAATTTACAGGGTAACTTCCTTAGACCAAACACCAAAGTTCACTGCTCACAAATAAATCACAGATCAGTACACCAGTATTTGACGTGGTTAAAACCCTCAAAGAGGGAAACAGTACACGATCTGAGCCAACGCAGCCACTTCAAGAAATTTATTAATATAAAGAAAGAAAATTTACATAAGCTTATCTCATAAACGGTTACCGAATAAATGACCCTCCATTCTCTTTAAATAGAGATCATGGACCAATCGAGTGTTAAACCACGGATCAAGTGTCAGTAAGTTCCGAGGAGAGAATGAACTGTCGGATCACTACATATCGTGACCGTCGAATTATAAGTTACAAATTTACATAGTAAAAAAACATACTTTCCCTAAATCTACACTAGATCAAGTTATACTTAACTATTTCCTATGTGTCAGAATATCTTAACATCTGGAGTCTAAGGTAAGACCGACTTGTCCACTAGCATGGTGTATAATGAATATTCAAAAAATCATTTCTTCTCAATTATGGAGTTAGAAGGCATGCCATATATTATTGGAAAGGTATTGGAACAATGTTTCCAATCATATATCCTATACTCCCATTTGAGCTAGGTAATTGGTCCTTCAAGTATAAGATATCCAAATGGGGCCTACTTGTACTTTGGTTAGGTCATCTTGACAAAGTATTTCATATCTCCTCATTCCTATGGAATTAGAAGGAGTTCCATATAGCGTTGGAAAGGTATTGTAATGTGTTATTTGATTATGTATCCTTATCTTTCATTTGGAAAACCTTTGACATCAATAACGATCATTTTCAACAATATCCCCCTGTGTTATTCATGGAAATACTTTGATATTTTCTTCTTCCAACAGTTGCTTCCCCTGTCAATATTCTTTCCATATTTCTTGTCAGTTGCTCAAACTTTCTCTCCATAATTCTTGTCAGATTCTCCCCTTGTTTGCATTATTTCCCCCTTTGACATCAATAGAAAAGGGTGCTCCCCTTCAATTAGTGTTTTTTTACTGAGATAACGGAGAGATCGCCCTCAACATTTTCCTGAGGTATTCAAAGGTTTCTCTTGGTAGAGGTTTGGTAAAGATATCGGCAATATGTTCTTTGGTGCCAATATATTCCATATTGACATTATGCTCGGTGACTTGTTCTATGAAGAAATTATACTTGATTGGAATGTTCTTTGTTTTTTAGTGCATGACATGATTTCTTGTGATATTGACTACATTAGTGTTGTTGCATAAAATGAGAATTGGCTAATCATATTCCACTTTGATGTCCTACAAAGTTTGTTTCATTCAGAGAACTTGGGTACAACAATATGGTGTTTCTATGTATTCTATTTCAACTGTAGAAAGATGAACTGATGATTGATTTCTAATTGACCAAAACAAAAGACAATCTCCTAGGAAAAATGCACTCCCACCGGTGCTTTTTTTGTCATCAATGCTACATGTCCAATCAACATATGTTTATGTTAATGTGAAATTTGTACTCTAAGGATACCAAATCCAAAAATCGAGCTTGCCCTTTAAGTATCGAAATATCCTCCTTACTACTTGCATATGTGATTCCTTTGGTGTTGGCTAGAATATTGCAACTATTCCTACTGTGTGCATAATATCTAGTCTTGAAGCTATCATGTATAGTAGACTCATAATCATAGACCTGTAAAGAGTTGATTGACTTAGAAGATTCATCGTCCTTACTTGAATTTCATCTAGTAACTTGCATCATCCTTACTTAACTTGCATCATGTAATTCTCCAATCATTGACATTTCCTAAGCAAATCCATGACTTGTATCATCAATATTACTTCCAAAAGTAAGATCATCTACATATACAAGTGTAATTAATAAGGTGTCCTTTTCAATCTTAATGTAAATATTGTTGTCAGTAACCCCTACCCCTCCCCTGCCCCCACCCTTTTGAAATATTGTTATTGAAGATAGTGGTCTATCTTGGCATACCAAGCTCTTGGAGCTTGTTTTAATCCATAAAGAGTTTTCTTCAATTTGCACACAATCTTTATTTTTGGACAAGTCAAAACCTTCTTGTTGTTTGATGTATACTTCTTCCTTTAAACTCCATTTATAAATTCTAATTTAACATCCATCTAATAAAATTTGAACAATTTAGTACACACAAATGCCAAAAACATTAATATTGCTTCTAATCTGGCAACTAGAATAAAGGTTTCTTCAAATCATTCCTTCAATTTGTGCATAGCCCTTACATGAAAGTCTAGCCTTATATATAATAATGTGTCCATCTTATTTGTTTTATTTTTGAATATCCACTTATTCTTGATCACGTTTTTGTTTTCCGTTGTGACACAGGTTACTAGGTTCCATTTTTCTCGATTTGATTTAATTCTTCTTCCATAGCATTCACCCAATGTTGGTCCTTATTAATGTGTGCAAAGTTTTTTGGCTCTGTTTTGCAAAGCAAGGAAAATTTGACTTTTCCCATTGAACTGGTCATTCTTCTTTGGGTTTGTATACATGCATCAACATCTCCAATAATTTGATTCTCAAGGGATGTTTTTGCACAAATTTAAAAGTTTTATTGGATGGAGATTGTTCTTTTTCTTGTTCTTCCTTTGTAGTAGGCTCTTCTTGGTCCACGTAGATGGTTTCTTCTAAAATCTCACTTGTTTGTTCTACTTTTTTATCTTGCCAAGCTTCATCTATTCTTCTAGCAATACATTTCGTAACTTCGTGTAGTCTTTTATTATAGCATTTGTAAGCTTTGCTTCTTGTTGAATATTCAAGGAAAATTCCCTCATCTATTCTATAATCAGATTTTCCCAAATTATGATCATTTATCTTCATGTAACACTTGGTTCCAAAAATTTTGAAATACTTAATTGAAGTTGGTCTACCTTTCCATAGCTCATATGGTGTCTTTTTGCTATTAACTCATAGTTGTACTATGTTTATGATGTAAAATGTTGTAACAAGTGCTAACAACATTGTTCTCAAAATCCTCACCTATGTTCATTTTTACAATTCCAAAATTATTAGAGAGGCCCTTGAAATATAGTAACACCTCGAAAACTTTAATCAAGAGAATGGTTATAATTTAAGCCATTCTTGGCAACCAATTATCCACCATTTGACTCATAAGCTACTCCTTTTTGCATCATTATATTTAACAATATTATGCTATAATAAATACTTTAAACTTACAAACAAACAAACAAACAAAAAAGAAGCATGTTGTTTTCTAATACAATGTATTTTTCGAATTATTTATCTTTACAATTTTATCGATATTTTATAATTTTACCCTTATTTTACTTCTTTTTAATAAATTGATTAATCATGTACTTTGATCCTCCTAAATTTCTCTTGCCTTTCCCCCCTCATCCCATTGATCTATTTTAATTATATTTTAATTTAATTTAATTAATGTGTATTTCTTTAAATCTTTTGACTTGAGCCTTCTTCTTAACGGTTATTTATATATTTTATTTTATTTTATCTATTGACTTTAATCTTTCTCTTAACATCTAATTATATATTTTAATAGTATTATTCTTCTTTAATGGTTACTTTCATTATTTTACTATTATTCTAACCACTAATTTCAGAGGTTACTTTCATTATTTTACTATTATTCTAACCACTAATTTCAGAGGTATCCTCCTATTAAAGGATTCATAGCTCTCGTTTGTAATCATTCAATTCTCAAAGTACATGGGTGGAATGTCCACCTAAAATGTTGGACAAGATTAAACATTATCCACACAATGTCATCTGCGGATTAAAAAAAAAAAAAAAAATTTCTCAACATTGTTCTCATTGTTTTTTGCACTAACATGTTCTTTCTTTCTACGACTCCATTCTATTGTGAAGTTCTTGTAACAATAAGTTGTCTCTTGATTCCATATTTCTCACAGAATTCATTCAAATCCTTTGTGGTAAATTCACCTCTTCTATCTAATCTTAAACATTTGATTCTTAGATCGCTTTCATTTTCAATTAAGCCTTTGAATTATTTGAAAGTATCAAGTGCTTCTAATTTTGCTTTAAGAAATAAAACCCAAATCATTCTAGTATAATCATCAATAAACAATGTAAAGTACCTTTCACCTTGCAGGGTTGATGATCTTTTTGGTCCACGTAGATCTTTGTGAACGAGCTCTAGTCGTCTTGATGTCAAACACTCATTTGACTTGAAGCTCACTCTTGTTTATTTTCCATGTTAGCAAGATTCATAAATGGCGCTTGGTTTCAAGATTTTGGGCATATCTCTCATTGCTTGTATTTCGTTAATTTTTACCAAATTGTCAAAAACTCACATGTCCTAACCCTTTATGCCATAACCAACTCTCAAATGTCTAGCCAATGTAGCTTTTTTCTCCTTTAATTTCATCAAGAATATATATATATATATATCGATCGTTAATTTTTACCAAATTGTCAAAATCTCAAGTGTCCTAACCCTTTATGCCATAACCAACTCTCAAATGTCTAGCCAATGTAGCTTTTTTCTCCTTTAATTTCATCAAGAATATATATATATATATATATATATATATATATATATATATCCTTATCACTCTTCACACTTATCTTCCTAAATTAGTCTTCCTTGTTTCACAATCTTTAGCACAAAATGTGAGATCATATATATATCCTACAATGCCTATCGCTCCATACTAATCTTACTAAATTAGTTCTCCTTATTTCACAATCTTTAGCACGAAAAATAGATCATAACTTTGATCACACATTATTATGTCTGAGTGTTACATACAAAACAATTATTATGTCTGAGTGTTACATACAAAACATTTTGTGCTTTAGCTCTACGATTGTCCATTATCTCCAAAGCTCATGTTTCCTCATTTTCTTCTTTTAGAGATAAATTTATTTTGATCTTTGGCCATGTGTCTAGAGCACCCACTATCAACATACCACTGAATTTGATCGTTTCATGCATACATAACCAATGCGCATTTTTCTGTTGGTGGATCTTCTTATGTTTTCTTCCAAAACCCTTCTCTTGATTTTGTAGGACAATATTGGTCCATATGTCCAAAATTGTTGCATATGTAACACTCAATATTATACTTGGATAATGGAATAAATGAAGTATGCTTTATTTTATTGAATCCACAAGTATCTTTGATTTCTTTGTTTATGAACTTATTTCTAGAGGTTTGAGGAAGACCTCTTTCATAATCATTTTTCCCATAATTTCATAATAATTTTTTCCATAAGCTCTACAATATTTTGCTTGATGTCCAAAACTTTTGCATGAAAAACAATGACCAAGAAAAATAGTTTGATACCTCACTAAGAAGGATTTTCTGAAAGGAACATTTCTTTTGAAGTTGATCTGCTTTGGACAAGATTTATGGTCTTTGTCCCTTATCATATTGGTTCTTGCATTATGAATGGACTTCTTGAGAGCATCAGCATAGCTTTTGGTGTAGCAAAATTTCCATACAACCAAATTTTGTCTTTGCTCTCACTGAGATTGGAGTTTTCAGGTTTTTCTTCTGCTCTTTGCTCTTTGCTTCTGCTTTTTCTTTTTGCTTCTCTAATTTGTCTATGTTGTATTATTCATTTGTGGCTAGAAATAGGATCTCTCTTTTATCATCATCGAAATCACATTCCTCTTCTTCATAAAAATCATTACTCTCTTTGGATCAAAGATTTTGTTTTTGACATTTTCCTATGAAGACCCTTTTTTGTTTTTTCCTTTGTTTTGTTTTTGACATTTATCCTCTCCACTTTATTTCAAACCCACAAGGATATGTCTTTGGACCATTGTGATAAGGCTCAAAGAATAGGCTCCCCCACCCTCATCGAGTCTCAACCCCTGTTAAGTCACAAGTTCCTAATACATTTGACTCATAAGTTGTTGGATATACTCTTGGTGTTAAAGTGGCAACTACTAAGTTTAATCTTGGGCCACTCAAATTACTACAACTAGTTACCATTTCATTATGGCATATTAAAAAAAAAAAACCTTAAAAACTCGCACTTCATAATATTACGAAATATCTTGGGTATTGGAAAGATAATAACCAAGTCTAACCTGAAATGCAAAGAGATTAACACAATGTAATAGAGTATGTATATTTTCATTGTACCAACAAATCCAATAATAACAGGTTTATTTTGTACCATTCTTTATCAACACCCACTAAACCTTGGAAAAGCATTTTCATGCAAAAAGAATAGCACAATGTAATGGAGTATGTATATTTTCATTGTACCAACAAATCCAATAGTGACACATTTATTTTGTACCATCCTTTATCAACACCCACTCCCACTAAACCTTGGAAAAGCATTTTCATGGATTTTGTAAGAGCTTCACTCTATCCAACTCTATCTATTTGGATAGTCAATAGATTCAACAAGACAAGCATTTTCATTCCCAGCCAAAAAGTCATCAAAGAGCGAGAAACAAACTTGTACTAAATTTCTTGATGCATTTTGGACTACATGAAAAAATTATATATATACTTTAGTACATTCAGTTTTTTAAAAATTTACTTAAAAACAAATCTACTTTAAAATATACGTAAAATACATGTTTTACCTCCAATTACTTTGAAATATCTTTGTGAACCCTAAAACAATATTTAATCTCACCAAAAACAATGAAATTAACTCCGGTTAAACACCCTAAAGATCGAACTTCTGAACATAAGTTATATTAAATCATTGAACATCTTTCACCATAGGGTTTCACTAAATTTTGAAAATTGAAGAACCAAACTTATAAGAAAGCGCTCCCATCTTTGAATTATTGCTATTTCCGTTTTTTCCGACCTTTAATTAGTTTTATTTGAACCTAAAACAAAAAATGTCGTGAAATCATTGATATGGAGAATATTTATCCTCCACGAACAGTTGCTTTTATCCAACTTTCTTGATACTTCGAAATCAAGTATAAAGAACTTAGGAATTGGCAATTTATTCTAGTTACCACCTGTTGACAGCAACGAAGTCCCCAAAGGATTCCATGCAAGTACATGGAAAAGAAAAAGAAAACAAAAAATCTCACAGTACAAGGATATTATAAGAATACTTGCAATAGCTATATGATAATTACAGAACTCAAATTCTTTATGGAAAAGATCAGTTTCATCGTCAGGTTTCATCCATGCATACAGGGAGAACAAAACAGAAACTCACATTAGCGTATACGAATGCTCACAATAGATATATAGCAATAACAAATTTTAAATCCTTAATCGAAAAGATCAGTTTCATCACAGGGCTTCAATGAGAACAAGCTCAACTCCACTCTAGATACAGAATTATTAATGAGATATCACGAGTGAGAAACAAAAATCATTGGTAAGTTACCAACATACACAGGAAAAACCAGATCAAACTGCTTTTCAAATTTCATATCCCCAACACTACTTTTGAACTGCTAAAAAATCTCTAGCATGCACGTTGAAGGAAAAAGCTCAAATACTTCAAACCGAATTCCAACTTTAATACAAGTGAAATGATCAGTTGAAAAATCATCATCGAACAAACTACCAAGCCAAAACTCCATGCTAACACACTGAATTTGCAATATCAACATGTCAAGGAAAGAAACTATAGGCATCAAAACCATACATCAACGTTTTGACAAACGGACATAAATTATCGTCAATTTGGACACAGGCATCAATCCAAGTAAGATTCGTTAAACGGACAAAATTCTTTTATACCTGCAAGCAAAATAGACACTCTTTAAGCTTAAAATTTTCCAAATAGCAAGATATCAAACCACCCGTAAGACACTCGCAACAAGAAAAGGAGAAACAAATGCTTGGACAAAATCAACATTTACAAGTGTAATGCAAAAAGGTCCTGTAACAAAGGTCAGGCAAGAACTCCAATTTACAACCAGAGGCTACTGACAGTCCAAATATATCATCGATCAACTTTTGAGGATCAACAATGCAACCAATTATATAAAAAGTCAACTTATGCTACAGAATACCAACCATAGAGATGCAAGGGTTAACGAATTGTTAGCTGCAACAAACTTTTTACTTTAGTTAGAAGTTCGAAATATTTCGGCCAGAATATTTCAAACAACAGCATACTCACAAATTACGCAACCATACCCACAAATCCACAATTAAAGTATTAAACACTAGAAAAGATTGCCATATGGCTATATTTTCTCGAATCTCTCTGATTTATTATATCAAAACTGCCTCTTCAAAACATTCTAAATCATTCAATGGACAGATGCAAAAAAATCCACAAAATGTAATGCAAAAAAATTGCATGCATCCTTATTTGGGAATTGAATAAAAAGGGCAGAAGAGATCCGCAAACGCTCTTAGATCTCTTCCACAAGCACTTTTGGAATAATCCGTAGAACAGCCGTGGCTGAATAAGAAATCAATGGACAATAAATAGTCCACAATCAGCAAAATTTGAGGTTTTGATAATTGATAAACATTGTCATCAAGGCAGTCATGACCTAAAACCCAATAAAAGTGAGTTTAACACCCAATAGGCAAGCCGTAATCAACAAAGAGTGCCAAAACGCAGTAATTTATGATGGTACTGCTGAATCCTTGGTGATTTTCTCTGCCTTCGCTGTCACTTCATCAATACCTCCAACCATGTAAAACGACTGCTCAGGAAGATCATCATATTTACCATCTAAAACACCCTGCATAACAAAGATGGTATGTATTTAGAATATCGGACATACAAAACCATAATTCATGGAAAAGAAATACTGACAGCGGAGCATAGAATAAATCATGATTATCCTCATTAGAAAAATATAAAATTTATTAAGCTGAATTGACCTGTGAAGTAATTTCATTTGAACCTTGATTTCCTGTAAAGTAATTTTATTTGAATCTTGTTGGAGATATGCATTGGGCATAGTTTGATCCCCATATTACATTTTATTCCGCCCCAAAATTTCAAGGCTGTTAAAAAGTGAATCAAAACGAACAAACCAGCAAACTTCCCAACTTAAAACACCACACTACAGAGGGGTTTACTGTAAAACATATTAAAGAAAATAGAATTAAACAGAACACAACAAAAAATTACAAATATTTAATTGAATATAAAAAAATATAAAATAAAATAAAAATAAAAAATCCATAACAAAGCCTTTCCAGAATGGCAATATTCTCCAATTAATTAAGTAACCAACCCTTATCGAGCTGATGATAAACCAGCCTAGATCCATCTTAACTCCGGATCTACCAAGTGTTGAGAGGGATCAAATCTCTTTACACTCTAAAACAGGTTTGCAGCTCAAGCAATTTGATCGCTCTCGGCATTTGGCAGATTTGTAGTTAAGATGGATATAGTCTAGTTTAAATATTAATTATAATAATTAATTTCATTTCTTTTTTAATTTCTTTTTTTATGTAATTTGACAGAGTAAAAATGTTTAACAGGACAGATCCGTAGTTAAGATGGATATAGTCTAGTTTAAATATTAATTATAATAATTAATTTCATTTCTTTTTTAATTTCTTTTTTATGTAATTTGACAGAGTAAAAATGTTTAACAGGACAGATCCGTAGTTAAGATGTATATAGTCTAGTTTAAATATTAATTATAATAATTAATTTCATTTTTATTTTTTTTGTAATTTAACAGAGTAAAAATGTTTAACAGGACAGGACGGGACATTACAAGATCTCTTCCATACTGGGCTGGAGAGTGCCTCTTGTCACAACAACTATGAATTGAAAAGCTTTCATATAGATTGTCAAAAGAAACACGTTAAATAGCATCTTAATTTGGCAACATAGCCACCAGGTTATGGACTTGCAACATAGAAGAAAATAAAACAAAAGGATTTCTGAGAATATTCTCCAGTTAACTGGTGCCCAGCCTTAATGGAGCTAATGATATGCATGCATTTTAATGTTTTATATTAACTGTGAAAAGAAACACAAAATGCGTATCTTAATCTGGCAAGATAGCAGCCAGGTTGTAAACTTCCAATGTAACAGAAAATAAAATCATGCATCTTGATCTGGCAAAATAGCAGCCAGGTTCTAAATTTCCAATGCAAAAGAAACAAAATCGATACCAAAGGCCTTCAGAGAATTGCGACCTTCGCGAGCTAAGTGACACCATAAACTCTGATGATATATTAGACAATTTGGAATGCACGAAAATACAAAAACATGTACCTATATAAGATATGCAATGTTTACCCACCCTCAAAGAAGTACTGATAAAATATGCATTTTAATTTTTTATATTAGCTGTGAAGAAAAACAAAAATATATATCTTAATCTAGCAAAATAGCAGCAGGATTCTAAACTTTCAATGTAGCCAAAACATGGTACTCAAATAGCCTTCATGAATAAAGTATCGACATATGGATATTTGTTTGGGATCCAACATAGGACATAAATCACGGATGTACCATAGAATGGCAGTAAATATTTGATTGGGCTCCACAAATTGTCATCCATCAGACAACCATATAATGTAGGCAAATTTCTAATCTGCTCAAGAGATTTGGGATGTATTTCTCATAGCAAGACTATAGGTTTAGCATCATGGAATTGTGGATCTTAAATACTTCAATCTCTCCCAGTACATGGATTAGGTGAAGATACTAAATGGAAAAGGTATTCAATTGCACTTCTGAAAGGATCTGTTTGAGAAATGACTATATAATACATGCAAAATATGTTTCTTTCTTGAAGGTACCAATTTCAAGTATTATATGTTGCACTACACTATTACAGAACATGTAAAAAGTTAAAAGCTGAATGCATAGTGATAAGTATCGGATTCAGAGATGACTTTATATAATACATGCCGACAAAGTTATGTTTCTTTCTTGTAGGTACCATTTTTAAGAATTGTAGGGAGTGATACATTATTTCCGAGAGCTTGACAGATAAACTGGACTTTTACTGATTTAACTTGAGGCAATTGTGAAGATGCTGGACTGCAAAAATAATGCTACTACCCAATCACAATTGTCCAACACTATAGACAATTTGGATGGCTCTCAATAAATATTGAACTGGAAAAAGAATCCTGCACTAAAACAGGAGGAAAAAAAAAAAACTACAATCATTGCATTTATAGATTTCAACGTACCTGGAAGCTAGCAATGCTCTCTTTCAGGTCAACATATTTTCCTGGAGCACCTGTGAAAACTTCAGCCACATGGAAGGGCTGACTCAAGAATCGCTGAATCTTTCTGGCCCGGGACACAGTCAGTTTATCATCTTCACTCAGTTCATCCATACCTAAAATAGCAATAATATCCTGAAGGTTTTTGTAGTTCTGAAGGACCTTCTGCACACCTCGAGCAGTATTATAGTGGTCTTCTCCTAGGATGTGCGGAGAAAGCATGCGGGATGTAGAATCCAGTGGGTCAACAGCTGGGTATATTCCAAGTTCTGAGATCTGAACATTAAAATTGCAAAGGCGTAAGAATCCATAATAAAGCAAAAAGCTGGTAAACAAGAAAAACACATTAGAGGGAAAAACTGCAGACAAACCAAAACAGACCTGCCTAGATAACACAGTGGTGGCATCAAGATGAGCAAATGTTGTTGCAGGTGCTGGATCTGTCAAATCATCTGCTGGCACATATATAGCTTGCACGGAAGTAATGGAACCCTTCTTGGTTGTTGTAATACGTTCTTGCAAACCACCAAGATCAGTAGCCAAAGTGGGCTGGTATCCGACAGCTGAAGGAATACGTCCCAGCAAAGCAGACACTTCAGAGTTTGCCTGTCAAACAAAATAAGATGAAAACAATTTCTTGTTATGCTAATGTCAGTATTGAAGTCAAATTCATTCGCTTTAAGAACATCCGTAATCCTTTGTAAACCTGTCAGTTTGAAATGGTGATATTTAGAAACAACAGTCCTTGAATGACATAACAAGACTGTAAAGTTTGTGATATTTTTTAAAAACTAAAATTCCCCAAATGACTAAAAAAGAGACAAACATTATATCAGACACAATGCCAAACATACTTGTGTAAAACGGAAAATGTTGTCAATGAAGAGCAACACATCCTGGCCTTCGGCATCTCGAAAATGCTCTGCAACAGTCAATCCTGTAAGCCCAACACGAGCACGAGCACCAGGTGGTTCATTCATTTGACCATATACAAGAGCACACTTGCTTTCAGCCTGCATAACAAGAAAACCATTAATTAGTAGCCAATCCTCTGGGTATGCATGCAAAGAACAACTAATAATAGACAGTAACATCCAACCTGTTTTTCGCCAAGCTTGATAACACCACTCTCAATCATTTCCCTGTATAAATCATTGCCTTCTCTAGTACGCTCTCCAACACCAGCAAATACAGAGAAACCACCTATTCAAAATAATCATATTAGTTACTAACTTTTAAGAAATACAAACTAGATCAACAAGCATTCAATCCCTATAGAAATTTTACCAATCCAGCCAGAAAAAGAATACCATGGGCCTTGGCAACATTGTTGATCAGTTCCATAATAAGAACTGTTTTTCCAACACCAGCTCCACCAAAAAGCCCAATCTTTCCTCCACGTTGATATGGTGCAAGAAGGTCCACAACCTGGATCACAGTTTTTCCAACACCTAGAAGTTGAATGTCCCAGCTAAAGTTTCAGAAGTCCAAAGCACCATCCCAAAAAAAAATCTGTAAGCTAGATTAAAAGTATATGACCCCAACAGTTCTCGTTTATAGGTGCCTATAAGCATGTAGTTACATTTGAAAACCGGGACTGACCAGTTCAAAATGAAAATTTGTGCTGCTCTGTTGCACTACGGTACACTGGAACTGAATAAGCAAAGCCAATAACTGGTATATAATTGGACTTCGATTACAGAATTTTTCCTCAAGGAAACATGATGTTATATTACTGACTCACTCTACATTGGTTTGACTGTTCAATTTGAGTATTGCATCAGAGATCTATCAGACTAAACCTTGGTTCCAGTCACAAGAATTTCCAGTCCAAAGCACCATACCTAAAAAATGTAAGCTAGGTTAAAAGTATATGACGCCAAGAGTTCTGGTTTATAGGTTCACTTATAAGCATGGAGTTACATTTGAGGCCTGAGGTTGATCAGTTCGAAATGAAAATTTATTCTGCTCAGTTGCGCTACAGTACACTGAAACTGAATAATCAAAGACAATAACTGAAATATAATTTAACTTCAATTACAGAATCCTTGGAAACAAGATGTCATATTACAGACTCATTCTACATGTTTTAATTATTCAATTTAAGTATTGCATCAGAGATTTATCAGACCAAACCTTAATTCCAGTCACAAGAATTTCTTGCTCTGTTGACTGCTCAACAAAGGAAGGAGCCTCACGATGAATTGGCAAGAAGTGCTCCGTCTCTGTTTGCAAGAAAATGAAGCCATGTTTAGTAGAGAAATCTGCTACCTCCAATCTTTAAATTTAAATTGTACTCAAATGATAGTGTCAAAACTCAGATTTGCAACAAAGCATCTTACTTAGTTCGCCCTTTTCATCAATAGCCTCTCCAATCACATTCATGATGCGACCAAGAGTGGCCCTGCCAACAGGGATCTGTAAAGCATTTGAACAAGATATGTCATTACTGAAAAACAAAATAAAAGACACATTTGCTTAAGCAACAGATGAGAAAGTATATTCCCAGCGATAAGAAAAGAGGATATCACAGTATTAATGTCATTGATTTCTTGTATCCAAACATTCAGGAGAGTGCTGGGGTAGGAAATCACTTAATCCAATTGAAGCCAAAATATAATGGCAAAAGCCATTCTCAAAGAGCATATTACAAAACATGTAAAATCTAATATTCTTTTAGTTTAAATTAAATCAATTCATAACCTAGAAGTATATTAAATACAGCTTCGTTACTCTGGCTCACAATGTCTTCACTCAAGTAGAATCCATTCTTAAAGACTACATTGCAAAAGCTGTAAAATCAAATTCTCTTTTGGCTTAAATTAGACTAAATCATAACCTAGAGCATACAGAACACCGCATTATTACTCTGGCTCACAATCTCTTCTCATACAATGTCTGGCAATGCATTTTAAAGACAGATTTACAAACTGAGAAGAGGCAGTTCCAAAATGGAGTTCAAACTTGCAAAATGATTTTTAAATGTAATATTGCCATAATAAAATTTATAGATGTCATTAACACAAAAACAAATCAAGCATAGATCAATCACATATAGACCAAAGTCAATCATAATAAGAGAATATAATAAGGTATCCTTCTAAACTATGAATGTTTTGATAAATAGTACCAAATACTTAAGTCAAAATAAGACTCACTCAGAAAGAACTGTTACTTCATTAGTCCATAGTATTTAAAAGTTAGATTTTTATTATTAATCAAAAATCGGTACTTTTGGCAGTATCCTGACCATGTTATAAGTTTGAAGTAAAAACCAACGTTCAAGTAGGTAGCCATAAACACTATAAGCAGTATTTTGTCATCAAAACTTCAATCCAAGAGATATATGTTAACTACACTAATCCAAAGTACTTTTTGTCAGTATTCTGGCCGGGATGTAACTTCATATACTTAACACAAACAACCAAGCAGGCAGAGACATTATAGGCAGTATTCAGTCAACAAAAAGACAATCCAAGAAACATCGAGGATACCTTTACCAATCAAAACAGATGTAGTTAACTTTAGCATTAATGTAAGATTCAGGTAAACTTTCCACAAACTCCAAGCAAATGCTAATGTTCATTCGAACATAATACAACGAGAGAGCAATCAGGAATGGTTACATTGGGTTGATGGTTACGCAAGTACACTCTTTGTACATATAATTTATGGCTAGCTCCTCGGGATGGCCCTGAGGAGATGGGACTCCCGAAGGATAATATTGCAAAATCAAAACAATGACATTTTAATGAGAAAAATTGCTTACCGCTGATGGACAAAACGCAAATCCGCCCAAAAAAGCTAAGGCATTTAGTGCATGGCAGAGAAACAACTCAATGCAAAGCACTATATAAATAACATATTTTAAAGATAAGTATTGAATTTATCGATCTCGCTATCCAACTTGTCATCGTTTACTTGCTTTCTCATTGACCCCATCGTTCCCACCAGAAGAAGGATTGCCAAGTTTCCACCATAAGCGAGAGAGAAGAACATATTCACTGTAATATGGTCTAAGAACACAGCAAGCAGATCTTGCACGACTAGAGGGTTTTAGAATCTTTACAAGCATGCAAGTAACAGATTCCAAAGTAACACGGCAAGAAGAGATCACGTACAACTCTTAGATTACATAATCTTCAGGGTAATGCAAATAACAGATTCCAAAAAAATACATTATTCACAAAAATTGAATAGGCCAATGCCGTGATTGTCGACAGATTTTGAGTAACTTGATAAGAAACACATTTTTAACTCAGAAGAAGTTTTGTAGATTTTCGGTTAGTTTTCGTAATAGATTACTCGTAGCACAATGAACAGATTCCATTTTATCAGAATATAGTCGTATCAGCATATTTTATTTATCAGATTATTAAGCGATAAGGTCCCTTAAGGAGCGGAAAGACTGACAACCATATTTCACCTAAAAAACATATTTTTAATGCATTACATATTCATTGAAATCGTTGTAAAAGAATTCGAAATCCGACCAATTAAAACGATAAATTCACTAAGGGAAGATGGGAGAAACAGAAGCTAAAACCCTAAAATACATTTCGATCAGTAAATCCATTTTCAAGCCTGCAAAAGAAATCGATCAAAATATGAGATGCATTTTAACCAATGCATTTGTTCACAAATTCATGAACATATGATATGCCGCGTGGACCCACGTGAATAAATTTTCTCTCGTAAAAAGACTTATACCCCTCTTGGAAAGCCAAAAAGAGACAACAAAATAGACCCTTACCGTGATGGGCGATCCCGTGTTCAAAACCTTCTGACCACGGACAAGCCCCTCAGTTTCATCCATGGCAATGGTCCTAACAGTGTTCTCTCCCAAATGCTGGGCGACCTCGAGCACAAGACGAATGGGATTGTCAAGGACCTCCAGCGCTGTGAGGATCGGCGGCAACCCCGTCGGAAAACGGACATCAACGACGGCACCGATGACCTGCGAGACATGGCCGACGGCTCCAGCACCGGTGAACTCATCAGTCACATTTCCAGAGAGGCCAGCGCTTTTTGGGCCACCAACGGAAGCAGGAGGCTGCGCAGGGGCGGCCGCCGCGGCGCCGGTCGCGTAGTCGACAGCACGGTTCAACAGAAAAGGGCGGGCAGAGGCGGCCCTTTCCAGGCGCCCACTTCTGAGAACACCACCGGGTAACCGCCCAGAGGCCGCAGGGGTTGATCTGTGGGCGACCTTGCGGGCGCCAGCGCATAACAAGGACGCTACAGCCTTTCTGGAGGCCATGGCCAGGGATCAGGAGCGTAAAAATCCCTCGATCACCTCTGCCAAGTATTGGGGAATCGAAAATCAAGCAGAGATCTTGGATCGAAGTTGCGAACCAAGTTAGTGTGTAGTCATACAGAAGGGTGTGCCCTCTGAGGGCAGAGGGTTTGGGAGTTTCTGAAATATGATAGGGGATGGGAGAACCTGCGGACCTGAAATAAATCCTTAATTTGATTGGACTCTTAGGCACCCCGCCTGCTCAGTTAGGGATTTCATGCCCGTTCTTTCCGGTATTGTGGGATTAGTTGGGGTGTTGGGCACTTGGTCACATGAGTGTCAGGTTTGCTGTCAAGTTAATATATTTCGCCAATTTAGTAACAGGAAAATTGTATTTTTTTATATACTAAATTTAAAATAAAAATTAAAATAAAAAAAACATGTTATTTTTATGAATAAAAATAATAATAATAAATCCCATGCAATTGATGTTATTTTTGGTCCAGTGGTCTTTGCGACATAGATTTAACGTTCAGTTTTCCCCGATAAATATTTTTTTTATTGGGTCGATTTATAAAAGTTAAATTACCATTTTTTTTCTTAGTGTGGAATATATGTATCGATTTATAAAAAGTTAAATTAGCATTTTTGTAGTGGTAGTAAATATATTTTGTATTGCATGGTGTGGGATAAATGTATTAATTTATAATGGATTAGCATCTTTTTCTTAGGTAATGAATATAATTTGTATTGCATGGTATGGAATAAGAAGTATTTATTTAATTTTATGTGTAGTGTATTGCATGGTATGAAATAAGAGGTATTTATTATAGTATTTCTTTAATTGTGAAGTAGATATAATTTGTATTGCATGCTGTGCGATATATGTATTGATTTATAATAGATTAGCATTTGTTTTAGGTAATGAATATAATGTGTATTGCAAAATAAGAGGTATTTATTATAGTATTCCTTTAATTGTGTAGTAGATATAATTTGTACGGCATGGTGTGGGATATATGTATTGATTTATAATGGATTAGCATTTTTTTCCTTAGTAATGAATATATTCCATGGTATGGAATAAGAAGTATTTATTTAATTTTATGTGTAATGTATTGTTTGGTATGAAATAAGAGTTTCTTATAGTATTTGTTTTTCCTAATTAGTAGTAGTTTTTTAATTGTGTATTAAAAAATTTATTTGGAAAAAAAAATGTTGGAAGAGGTATTTATAGTATTTCTTTAATTGTGTAGTAGTAGTTTTTTAATTGTGTATTAAAAATTTGATTGGAAAAAAATTGTTGAAAGTTGTAGTTAACTTTGTTTTAGCCAAAATTTTATTTATAATATTTTGTTTTAAAGAGTTTTGATTTATTTTTAAAAATAAATGGTTTAACTATTAAGAAAATGTGTATGGTAAGGAAGTATGATAAAAAATAAATTAATTAATTAATTAAAAAATGTTTGGATAATTGAAAAACAATAAAAGTTATAAAGAAGTATTTTGTTTAAAAAGCCAAAGTTATGGTTGATTTCAAGTAATTTGGACTAGTGGAAAAAAGTTATACACGAAAATTATCTTGATGGGTACCCATATTTTATATTTACACCTCTCACTAAAGTGCAAGAAAGGGTCTCTAATGTGGAAACATATTAAAGTCGTTGTCCTTATCATTTAAGAAAAGCTCGCATTGATACCAAGTAAAGGGAAAATAAATCCTCACTTTGTAGGATAGTGCAAATGAAATTAGTTGCTAGAAAGGAAATTAGAGCTTCTAATGCTAAAAACATGGATGGATGAATGGGACCTCAAAGCATGGCATGATATCTCAATCTAGTCTCTCAGATTGGGGCATTGGTTAGGTTGGTCTATTGATGAACCTCTGACACATCCCCTCCCTTTGATTTGTGTTATTTGTGATTCCCTCAAATGTCATGTGCCATGTGATGTTTTATCATCATATCACAAAGGGTGGAGTTCAAAGGATAACAGTCTCAAGAGTAGGTATGAAAATCAGCTTCAAACAACAATTCTTCCAAAAAGCTCAGTTATATGGAAACATGTGTGGCACTTGGATGGTTTGCCTAAAATAAGTATATTTTTTAAAGACAATGGTTCACAAAAAGATCTCGATTATTGAAAACATGTCAAAGAGGTGAATCCACTACCCCTCATCATGTGTTGTATGTTTATCCATTTCTAAAACAATCCAACGTATTTTCCTAGAGTGCAAGTTTTCTTATCAAGTTTGGCAATTAGTGTACTTTGGAAACAACCATAGAATGAGAATCATGAGCTCTTATAAAAACATTTTTAATCAATGGAATAAAACTTACAGGGGGTCACCCAATATCAAATTCATTTTGAAAAAGACCATGGGATACATTGCCAAAGTATCTATGTTGGAAGATTTGCATGAAACAAAGTAATCTTTAATCAGGCATTGGATAATCCCATTAGAGTTGTGGCAAAGGCAACAATTCTTCTTGTTGACCATATTAAGGCTAAGGGTAAAGGTATCTTTGAAAGCTAACAATTAGACGAAGGTGAAGAGAAATAATTCCAATGGCTCCATCTATCTTTACGCTCCCATACTCCAATTAAAAGTAAGTTCATTTCTAGAACAAATTAGTAGTTTCGACTTAATGTATCATATTTGCAACAATGAAAAGCAACTCAGTAGTCTCGTAATTTATATTTTTTGATGGCACGTCTAAAGGGAATCCAAAAATGGTAAGTGGAGGGAGGGTCCTCATTCATCCTGGAAGAATAGATGAACTATCCTACACATGGGGGCTAGAACATTACTCTAACAATTAAGTTGAAGCATATATATTATTACAAGTTCCAAGAATGACATTGCATTATGATATCCATCTCCTATAAATGGTAGGTGATTCAAAGGTCATCATCTAGTGGATGAATAAATAATACCTTCTGGACAATTACAAACTAGTGTCGATTTCAGCTTGGGTTCTCAAGAGGCCACTAGATTCCATGAGATAACATTCTTCAAGTCCAAAGGGAGAAGAACAATAGGGTTGCTAATTCTCTCATTGATGAAGCTACTAGATTGAAAATGGGAGGGATAGTGGTTCATTGTCATGTCAAACTATACCCTAGGTATTTCCACACACTTTATGACAAGTATCTTCAATTTAATAAACCACATATTGATCATGTACCAACTGCACTACCAAAGCATTGCAATAAAAATGACAAGTCCCGAGATACTTTCTCACATGCTCAACCTAGTAGAGAACTCTAATTTTGAATGTGCGGTGATTTTATATCCTAGTTTAGGTGGAGAACAAGAAGGCTTAAATAACACCTCACTTCTTGGTCAGTCGTTGTTGGGATTATGTAGCAATGCTCTTCAAGTTGGCCCTTTCTACTAGGTTAGTGAATTGGAAGTTTGTTCTTTTTTTACTTTCCTTTTTCATAGCTTTTGATCATATTATTTTGTAGCCCTTACATGATTGGTGTTGTGTTTTCTCTATTTTGGAGGCACTTTGGTTTTGGGTGGACCATCCCTTATGGAATATTGTCACCCTCTATGAAAATCTTATCTAGCTCTCGTAATTTAGAGCATTGAGTGGGGTATTGTGGTCTTTGGACCAGTATCTATGTGCTCCTTACCATTATCGCTGAGAAGTTATTAGGTTTGACACTTTGTTTTTGTTTGCTTGGTGGGCTCTAACACGTAATTTTAAAGATGCTCATTGGAATTGTAATTACATTTATGGATTATAGGTATTTACAAGAAGTTAGGAGATTTTTAAGATTTCACAAGTAAATGATTCAAGGTAATAAAACATCCATATTTTCCCCCGTCAAGGTGAGGGTCCACACTCAATGAACTATTAAGCGAGAGGTGGGAGGGAGATGGCACAACGACCACCATCCCATGCACTGGAGGGGGAGGACATGATAGTTATGTCCTCCAAATGGAAAGAGGTGTAAATGGAAATCTCCCTACATGCACAATAATGATATTGCATTCAAAGTGTTGGGTGGTCGAGCTTCTGAGGCTTCTTGAAGGGAGCAAGGTTTCCATACAAGCCAAGATGCATTCTAATCTTGTTCTTATGTTGTCATACTATGTTTTGGTGTTCATCGTCAAAGTCCTTAATTGTTGCATGGAGAGTTACCACTCTCACTCTTTTGTTTCTTATTTCCTAGGGGGAGTAGGTTCAAGTCCCTCTAATTTTGCCTCCCACGTTTCAGTAACTACCATGATTCTTTCACCCACCTCCAATTATATTCAAGGTTTTCTAAGCAAGTTTACAAACTCCCTTTCAAGGGGTGACCTGGGCAACGAAGAATTATTATAGTTGTATTTGGTATCTCAAGGAGACAAGCAACAAGCAGGGAATCAGGAGCAATAATTAGTCTATGCAATGGGTTTGGAAAATTGGTCAAGTTTTACTTTCACATTGATTATTTATTACCCAACGTGTGGCCTCAGGTATCCTTCTCCACAACTTCATTTCAACCTGAATATTTCCTTTCTCTTCTTATTTATCGAGTCTATTTGGAGACTTTTTGTTTGGTCTCGAAGGCTTTAGGTTGTTGGATTTATTTTCTCTTCATTGTGGCCCCACCCTTTGCAGAGCCTAAAACTATAGTTCCATCAGAGAAGCAAAATTTTATATAAAAATTATCAAATTAAATACATGTATGTACTTGGTTTTCCCATCTGATGTCAATCCCTAGCTGACAATGCTCCATGGAAAATCTGAGTTCTTTGCTACCGTTATCAAATTGACCAGTTCCTCCCTTCTTATCTGGGATCAACCTCTTTGGCTCCTAGACCCAGAAGATTTCAAGATCGAAATCTTCTAGCCCCCGTGCCCAAAACTCAAATAATAGTGCTTAAGTTTCCAAGTTTTTCGTTGAGTCTCGAGCCCCAAGCTCATCCCTCATATTCGCTCCAGCAATAAACTCCCATCATTGTGGCTCTCTCTACATTTTTTTTCTTTTTCCTCCAATCTAAAGGAACTGCCCCCTACTCCACCCTATTCACCCTCCTTATATCGAAAAACCCCCCACCGCCTCTGCATAATTATTTGTTAAGTTTTTATGTCGGTTGTCAATCCTCTCCTCCTCATAATAAATAGACTCTATTATTATATATATTTTGTCTATTTTACCACCTACCATCTGGCGTGGTCATGAACGGTTTTTATTTTATTTTACGTGATCGCCCCCTTTTAGGTTTAAAAACTATATTTATAATCATAAAATGGGATTTGGTTCTTTTGAGTGAGTTGTTAAGTTTTATATTAAATGGCTTTGATTACTAGGTTATTAAATGGGCTTATTATATAATGGTTTATTAGATGGGTTTTATTAATTAATGGGTTAGTAAATGGGTTTATTAATTATAATATTAGATTAGTATATTCATTTAATTTTAGTATAAAATTCTAGACTTAATACATTTATGACATTCTTGATAGGTAGGTATTTAATTTAATATTAATTCATTTATCTATATTTAGACATTCGTCATAGCCAATCAATATATATACTAGTCCAATGCATGTGATTCATGCATATGTAGCTATCATATGAATGCCTTGTATGCATGTTAATAATCATGTTTTGCCCATAATTTGAGATGGGCCATTACACCCTTTCTCTAGTCTATGTCCCCTCCCCAGCCATTTTTGTTTCACACTCTCTTGAACACATTTATTGTCACTTAGGCTTGTTCCCTCGCTATTTTTCTTTATTAGTTTGTTTGGTCATTTCTCATTCTTCCGAGGTGGTGGCATGTGTCTGCTTATAATGCATCACATTCTCTAGTAGCATCAACCATGCCCCGAGAACATGCACGAAGTCAAAGGGGCTCCTCTAGTCGTGTTGAGGGTAATGTACATGGAGGGAACATGCCCATGCAACTGCTCAACAATACCATGCAGAAAATCTTGACAACATACATGTGCAACTTGACCATGTTACTACTAAGGCATTGATTGATCAAGTTGAGTTCACATATTTAGACATTCTTGCCTTGATTGCGAAGTGGGTCCCTGAAACTGGGCATACCCGAAGGAAACAAAGTCAGTACTCATGTACAATTGAATTTTATTTTCATATAAAGACACCCTTAGGCAAGGTCCTCTTGGAAAGGAAGGAATATAAGCACGAAACCTCTCTTCAATTGGATGACATCCAAGTTGAACATCGAGAAATGTCTCTCAAGCATAAAGACATGGCCCTTCGCCTGCCTATAATTGAGGCCTTACTTATTAAAGGCTAATGGCCTACTTCACTTGGCAGCCCAGCAACACTTATCAACCTCTCCACTTCCACTTGAGTACCCTCATGACTCCACATTTTAACAATATGATACATTCCAATTTACATATATTTTATGTTTACTAGAATTGAGGCCTTACTTCTTAAAGGCTAAGGGCATGCTTCACTTGGCACCCCAACAACTCCTATCGACCTCTCCACTTCCACTTGAGTACCCTCATGACTCCACATTTTAACAACAGGATACATTCTCTCAGTCTACATATATTTTATATTTACAATCTCTACATACAAAATCACTACATTTTTGTAAAATCTAGACAATTATTATGATTCGGTGATGTTAGCAGCATGCTCATAAAATGGTATGCATGGGGTTGTTCATACATTATTTTTTGGGCTAAATAACTTCTTTTCTACCAGTGGTCTAATTTCCATAGTGGAAAACCAAGATGGACAAAGATGGATGTAAAAGATATTTATTTCTAACTAATCAATAGAATTTCAAAACTTACAAAAAAAAACTTCCATATTTATTATCACATCCAAGGTTCATGACAATGAACAATAAATATAAGTTTCCCATATTGCTTCTATCATACATTTTGTTGTTTAATTAAAGCAACAAATTGTTATCGTAGAGGTTGAATATAACATGTCAAGGAACCTAATTATCAACTTGAGCAAAGATGCTTATTCTAGGGTATCCAACTAGAGGGTGCATGGTAATTCAACTCACAGAGAACCAAAAGAGGTGGGCACAGTGCATTGCCTCTTTCAAGATATGGAAATAGAAGAACATGAGTTCATACTAACCAATGTGGCCTTAGAATAAGCCACAAGCCATCACATTTTTTATTAAGCTTGTGTATTTTTTTTGTAAGTTTGGCAACGGTGAGGCTACATCATAGTTATGTCCAAGAATAACACCCAAAACAGGTAGGGAATTGAACAAATGACTTAACATCTAGGAGTGCCTTAACAACACACCCAATCACAGTCTATCCAAGACCCAGTGGACAACTTATGCATTTTTTTTTTAATTATTTGTGTATTGGGTACTTTTTTATTGAATCAACAATAACAGTAAATAATGAGATTTTTTGCCAATAGCCTTTGGAATTGTGTTCCTTGTTTAAAACTGAAAGGCATATAGTTTGATGTGCTAGTGTTTCTTAGGTCAACCACAACCTTTTAGTATTAATATAAATTTCCTAGTTTCAGTATAAAGAAAGAAGATAATAACTTATTTCAATATAACCCAATTTGTTCAATTTTTGAATAAATGAGTTAAAATATTGGAACTTTATCGTGTTGAAAATGGGGTTATTTGAGTTTCCCTTATAGAATGTTGCATCATATTATAGGAAATTCATGTGGATCCTTATTCATCTATTCACTACTCATTTTAGAATTTACTAGTATTGTCGCAAGCATGTGAGTATTTCTCGTGACTTTCCTATTCTTGGCTTGTGTAGGGGAGTTATAATGCAAACAAGCATCTTCTCCTTAACCACCGTGAGATGTAACATCTCAAAAATCTAACACATGGAAATATTTTGAATTTTAACATTAGCGACATAAACGATATGCATAACACCCATTCTTGAATATAAGACTTATGTATAATCCTTATTGATCACCCAACGAGACCTTAGTAAAAAAAATTCCATCAACAATCTTGACTTCGACCTTCATGATCTTGGGTATCTCTTTTGACACAAAATAACCATAAGGGCTAACCCATGAGGTGTAGGTCAGTTGGTTTGTGTGGCATGTTGAAAAATGCAACAAGAAATTCCCAATTTGATTTTCCCTCGATTAAATTGAGAAAATTAGAATTTCCACATCAACAAACAACTTGGATGATTTTAAATTGTGTGACATTGCTTGTGTCACCCAGTTTACTCAGTAAATTCGAGTTGGAGGAGTTAGAGTTTAGTTAAGCACGTGTGATTGCTAATTTGTAGCAATCAAGGTTAGTTATCTACGGTTTCTTTCACACTAGTTCCAACTTTTGGAGGAACTAGTGGAGGTTCAAGTTGTGAATTGGGACTTCAGTCAAACTCAGTAATCATCTAGTTAACAGATCAATCAACCAAAAATAGCTAGTGCATGCATAGAATTCAAGTTCCCTAGGATTGGTGGAGATTCCAAGACAATGTAACATTAGTTTTAGACTAGTCTTGAGTGTACAGGTGTTGCATGCAGTCAGTTGATCATCCTAAAGGAATTGCGGAATCAAATTGATGAATTTTAAATAATATGGGACTAATTCCTCAAGGAACAATGCAAGGAAATAGGAGCTCAAGCAGAGGCAGAAATTGACTAAGTCTGGGTTAGAGCATTTCAGTGAGCAGAGAGTTAAGTTATGCACTTGCAGGTTGTGCTCAGTTGAGCAAAGCAATTGTAATACATCTCTATTCATTTGATTAATGCAAGCAGGCATTGGGTTTTTTAACAGATTTCTTTCCCCAAAGGAAAATACTTGTTGCATGTGTGTGATTTATTATTACATGTCTAAATTTTTTGTTATAAATTGTGAATTAATGTCCGCGGAGAAGTATAGTAGGTTTGTGTCTTATGATTTTGATGAAAACTTCATGAGCAGTTGCAAATCTACATCATAATTTCTACACGGTATCAGAGTTGGATTCACATTAGAGTAGAAATTCGAAGTTGTTTCTTAGGAGGTTCAAATTTGGAGATTGGTGTTGCAAGATTTCTTCACAATTGAGAAGATGGTTTTCAATGGAATAAGGCTGGAGTATGCCTTGGAAGGCACCTCTAATTTTGTTGCATGGAAGGATCACATGGAGGCGGTATTGGATGAAAATGAATTGCTAGAATACATCAAGTCATATGTTGCAAACTCTCAAGCATCTGATGCCCATAATCTTGCTTAGTGGGAGAAAGATGTATCTAAAGCGAAGATAATATTCTTGGAGGGAGTACGAGATCACACTGTCTCAAATCTCCATGGAAAAGAAAATTTGTTCGCAATGTGGAAAGCATTAATAGAATTGTTCGAGAATAATAGTGACCACAAGAAGCTTGCGCTCAAGGATAAACTTCAAAGTATTAAGATGCAGAAGAATGACACAATTCTGCAATATCTGAGAAAGTTCACATAGTGTCATGATGAACTTGGCAGGGTCGGTGTTAATGTTCCTAAAGAAGACTTGGTAAGCCTATCCCTTTTGGGCCTTCCCAAGAACTAGTATAACTATCAAGATTTGGTGAATGGGAGGGAGTAACTACCAAATTGGGAGCACTTATGGTATAATTTGGTACAAGAGGAAATTAGGCGAAACACCAGAGATTGAACTTCATCCAAGGGCAAGGATGAAGAAAAATTTACATTGGCTTGAAAGGCAAAGAAGGTAAAAGGGAAGAAATCCCAATCCAAACTAGAATCTAGTAAAGGGGGCAAAAAGAAAGATTTGTCAAAAATAAATGCTTCCATTGTCATGAAATCAGGCATTATGCCACGAAGTTTCCACACAAGAAGGCAAGTAATAAGGCCTCAGGAGGAGGAGCAGGCGAAGCATTTGCTTCACAATTTGAGCTTGAATTACCCTGATTGCATGCATGGTCAGCACAGTGATGGGAAGTGTGTCGTACTTGGACTCAGGTGCATCGTTCCATATGATAGGGTTTAGATACTTGTTCAGTGACCTGGAAGAAAAATATTTGCAGATGCACATAAATATGGGGGATGACAAAAGGTATAACATGACCTAAGTTTGTACAATCACCTTTTAGAGGGATTTGAGCTCCCCCCTCATGATCAAGGATGTCATGTTCGTATCGAGCTTAAAGAAAAATCTCATCTTTGTTGCAGTTTTGGAAGACTGTGGTTATGATGTGATCTTCAACAAAGGAAAGGAATTCTTGAGACACATAGCCATGGAACAGGTTAAGCAGATCGGGGTTTGGGTGAAGAACCTGTATAAGCTATATGTGGAGGATTGTGTTGCATCAAGCACAAAGTTGGAGAACGTGCAGATGCACGATGTCAATGAACTATGGCATATAAGACTTGGCCATCTACATCATGGCACCTTGAAGATCATGCAATAGATAACCATAGGCCTCCCCAAAGGAGCACTTGAGAAACATGATGTATGCAAAATATATACTTTGGGGAAGGATACAAAGTCCACATTCCACGAGCGGGACAATAAAGCAAATGTAGTCCTTGAAAGGATCCACTATGATGTCTATTGACCTTTCTCGACAACCTCCACTACTGGGAAAAAATATTTTGACATTTGTATCGATGAATTCTCATGAAAAAGTTGGATCTTGTTCATGCGGAAGAAAGAGGAGACATTCCCCCAGGTTTGTAGAATTCAAGGCACTTGTTGAGAAAAAAATCAGCAAAAAGGCGAAGGCTATCAGGAGAGATAATGGAGGTGAGTATGTGTCTAATGAATTTAAAAATTTATGTGCAAAATAAGGCATTCGATGAGAGTTGAAAACACCCCAGAACCCATAGAAGAATTGGGTGGCTGAGAGAAAGAACCGTAGCATTGTAGGAGCAGTGAGGCTGATGTTGCATGACCAAGGCCTACCTCTGCACTTGTGGGCCGAAGCATGAAACACAATAGTATATTTGCATATCAGATTCCTCGTCAGATTTTGGGCTTGATTACACCGGAGGAGGTTTTCTCAAGGAGAAATTCGTATGTGTCACACTTCAGGATCTTTGCAGCCTCTGTTTACTGCCATGTCTCCAAAGAATCAAGGAAGAAACTAGAGCCAAAAACAGAATTGGGGATATTTGTGGGTTACACAAAAACTCCCCATAACTACCATGTGTACTTTTCATCCCTCAGAATGAGAGTTGTGCGAAGGGATGTAAAATTTAATGAGGAGAAAGCGATGTGGTGCTCTCTTTAGAGGGAGCTTCAGATCCCACCAGAATAGTAGATTTTAGCTCCAAAGGAGGAACCTCAAGAACTTGTGGAGCAACCACAAATTGAGTAGTAGAGAGTGGAGACCACCACTCAAGTAGAACCATCCAAAGAATGCAAAAAAAAACCAGGGAAGCTGAGAGACTTGTGCAGGATGTGAGGGAGAATGTGGGTGCTCCTTCAAATTAGCGCAGACAGAGAAGGTCACCGGATCGGTACACTGGCTAAATGGCTCTAATGACTGAGCTTGTATATATTGAGCCATCCTCTTTCGAGGACATAGTAAAGCAACTTGTATGGGTTTTTTCAATGGTGGAGGAATGTGAATCCATTGTAAAGAACAATGTTTGGTAAGTGGTCCCAAGACCGGCTGATAAATTAGTTGTGGGTTCGCAATGGATCTTCAAGGTAAAGCAGGCAACAGACAGAAGCATAAAAAAGTACAAGGCCATATTTATGGCCAAGGGGTACTCTCAAGTTGAAGGAATTGACTATGATAAGACCTTTGCTCCTGTATCAAGGTACTCATCCATCAGATCATTTTTTTCTTTGGATGCATAGATGGGGTGGAAGATCCACCATATGGATGTAAAAACAACATTCCTCAATGGAGTTATTGAGGATGAGGTGTACATCGAGCAACCATAAGGCTTTAAGAATTTTGATTGAGAGTCTCATGCGTTCAGACTCGAGCAAGCATTGTACGGTCTCAAGCAAGCACCTCGTGCTTGGTACACTAGGATCGAAAGATATCTCATCGGTTTGGGCTTCACCAAAAGTGAGGCAGATGAAAACCTCTATCATATCTTAGTAGAAAGTAAATTGTTGATTATTGTCTTATATGTTGATGACTCGATTTTAACTAGTGATGAACAACTGATCAGATCTTGTAAGGAGGATCTTGAAAGATAATTTGAAATGAAGGACATGGGTCTCATGCACTACTTCCTCGAATTGGAAGTATGGAAAGGCGATGGGTAACTGTTTGTCTCTTAAGGAAAGTATGCAAATGAGATACTAAGGTTCCACATGAAGAGTTGCAAACCCATGGAGACAATTATAGCGACCGACTAGATTCCACTTCAGGTGAGGAAGTGGATGCTACAATTTACCTGCCACTGATGTACCTTGTGAACACATGGCCACATATGTGCTATGCAGTCAACCAACTGAGCCAAGCTATGGTTAGGCCAACCAAATTATTTTGGAGGGTAGCTAAACATTCTACGATACCTTAGAGTCACTACCCAATTTGGACTATGGTATAGAAAGATAGAGGGAGTGAAGTTGTGTGGATTCACAAATGCAGAATGGGCGGGAAGTCCATTAGACTGAAAGAGTACATTAGGTGTAATTCTCAGTGTTGGGTCCGCAGTAGTTTCCTGGTACAACAGGAAGCAAATATTTGTGGCACTTAGCTTGACAAAAGCAAAATACATGGTTGCAAGTCAAGCAACATGTGAGGTGATCTGGATGAGAAAGATACTTGTTGGATTGATTGATTAGATGATGGATCCAACTGTGATCTACTGTGATAATCATAGTTGCATCAAGATATCTGAGAATCTTATTTTTCACGATCGATCCAAGCATATAAATATATAATATCGCCATTTGTGAGACTGTGTGCAGAGGCATATAATTTTGTTGCAATACATTACGACAAAGGAACAAGATGCTGAGATTTTGACAAAGGCCCTGTCAAGAGGGATGTTTGAGTTCCACAAATGCAGGATAGGGGTGGTTGATAATGTATTTCTTGCTGAGAGTGAGTGTTGAAATATGCAGCAAGAAATTCACAATTTGATTTTGCCTTGATTAAATTGAGAAAATTAAAATTTCCACAGCAATAGACAACTTGGATGATCTTAACTTGTGTGACATGGCTTTTGTCACCCAATTTACTCGGTAAATTTGGGTTGTAGGAGTTAGAGTTCAGTGAAGCATGTGTGATTGCTAATTTGTAAAATCAAGTTCAATTATCTAAGGTTTTTTTCAGTTAAACTTGTTCCAACTTTTGGAGGAACTAGTGGAGGTTCAAGTTGTGTATTGGGACTTCAGTCAAACTCAACGATCATCCAACTAACTGCTCAATCAACCAAAAATAACTAGTGCATGTAGATAATTCAGGTTCCCCAGACTTGATGGAGATTCCAAGGCAATGTAACATTAGTTGTAGATTTGTATTTAGTGTACAAGTGTTCCATGCAATCAGATGATCAACCAAAAGGAATTACACAATCGATTTGAGGAATTTCCTAAATAACAGGGGCCTAATTCCTCAAGGAACAACGCAAAGAAATGAGAGCTCAAGTAGAGGAAAAAATTGACTAAGTCTGGGTCAGAGCCTTTCAGTGAGCAGAGAGATAGGTTATGTACTTGCAAGTTGTGCTCAGTTGAGCAAAGCAATTTTAATACATCTCTATTCATTTGATTAATGGAAGCAGGCTTTAGGATTTTTAGTAGATTGTTTTCCCCAAAGGAAAATACTTGTTGCATGTGTGTGATTTCTCATTGCATGTCTGAATTTTTTTTCTAAATTGTGAATTAATGTCTGCAAAGCAATAGAGTAGGTTTGTATCTTATGATTTTGATAAAAAGTTCATGAGCAGTTGCAAATCTACAACAAAATTTCTACATGGCATTCAGTCCCCATGAGGTCACTTATTCAAATCTCATGGGAGGGTTTTAGGTGGGAGTCGACTGTGGGGATAAAAACTATCTCAAGAGGCATCCAAACTCTATTGGGCCTCACACAATCCTAGTGATAGTATCACGTGGGTGGGAATATCATTATTCGATCCAACATTAGGGCTAGCTGCAACCCCTATGCTCGACCTAGTTGGATTAAAAAAAACACACACAAGGGCCATTTTTACAAGTTTCACAAGCCATGAACACAATGAATTCCATTCCCTAAAATGCCTCAATTACAACACTATAAATGACACCGAGAACTCATCAATCAATAGAGAAATTGCATCCACTTCATCCAAGATTATGAAAACCATGCATGCTAACATGTTTGAGTTATAACATCTCATATATTTCAAGGCACAAGTAACAAAACAAAATTACGACACTCCTATGAAAGGAAATATAACATATAGTTTGTTGTCTAACCCATGGAATTTAGAAATTAATCAATTTGCTAAACATCACATTTGGTACTCCCCTTCTCAAAATTATCTACCAGCCTAGATCCATCTCAACTCTGGTTCCCTGTCGACACTTGGTAGATTCAAAATTAAGATGGATTTAGGTTGGTTTACTTATTAATTATAATTAAATATAAATATAACACACACAAGGGCCATTTTTACAAGTTTCACAAGCCATGAACACAATGAATTCCATTCCCTAAAATGCCTCAATTACAACACTATAAATGACACCGAGAACTCATCAATCAATAGAGAAATTGCATCCACTTCATCCAAGATTATGAAAACCATGCATGCTAACATGTTTGAGTTATAACATCTCATATATTTCAAGGCACAAGTAACAAAACAAAATTACGACACTCCTATGAAAGGAAATATAACATATAGTTTGTTGTCTAACCCATGGAATTTAGAAATTAATCAATTTGCTAAACATCACATTTGGTACTCCCCTTCTCAAAATTATCTACCAGCCTAGATCCATCTCAACTCTGGTTCCCTGTCGACACTTGGTAGATTCAAAATTAAGATGGATTTAGGTTGGTTTACTTATTAATTATAATATAATATAAATATAATTACAACATCTCTATCATACTTGATTGGAGAACCCATCTCAACGCAATAAAAAAATTCTGAATCAAATGTAAAATTTAGCATTACATTTAAAAAAAAATTATTGATAAAATATATTTGTAATTAATTTATATAATATTTTAACACTAGAATAGTAAATTACAACTTAAATTTAACATACTATGTTATTTTTTTATAATTTTAGCATGCACGAACCCCTAAAAAGGAAAAGTCAAAATTAAAAGGCAATAAAAATGAAATTAAAAAACAAGAAAGAAAAAAACACATGTAAAAAAGCAAAAAATAATATATCAAATAAGTAAATATTTATCTACTCACTAAAGTAAAATAGTAAGTATATATATTATTGAAAATATTTTTTAATATTACTTTTTTTCCACCATAATAGAAAAATTTAATTAATCAACCAATTACAATCTCAATCTCAAGATATGTGGGTGTAATCGAAGTATTTGTGACTTACAGATTGGCTCTGAATCATAGTCTCCCTGCTACCTACAATTACTTCATCATGACACTCTAGTGGGTGAGCTCTTACACTGTGGACAAAGGAAACTTCAAATACGATCCATGGCTAAACTCCCATGTAGATCTGGACAGTATTGGTTTACTTCTTTGGTCTTCTTGGGCCTTAAAGCCATATCTAAGTTTATACAGTCTGTGCAACTCTCTGAATGATGTAGATCTACGGGGAAAATCCCTTTTACTAACTAACATGAGCTTGGAGAAGGATTTGAAGAATTGAAACGAGGGGAGGAACACTACAAGGAAAAGGCCCTCTAGCTTATGTTTTTTAGGAAGCCCTTATAAAAATAGCCCAGATATCCATTTTTGGAGGAGGTCACTAGAGGATGTTGGTGGGTGGTTTTTTTTTTTTTGGCAATGCGTTTATAATCCTAACACGCACCGGTGCGCTTGATATATATGTGACGCACTGATGCATAGTAGAGACTAAAGAAGCATTGTAGAGTTGTTTTTAAGTATTACGAAAACAACGGTGCACTTCATACATACAACGCAACGGTGTGTTTTATATAAAGCGCACCGGTGCATACTATCAAATGGCACACCAAGACACTTAGCATTTCAGTGCTATTTACTAATGACGATGACCCGGTGTTGTTTATGTATAACGACACACCAACATAGGGTTTTTATTCGAAGGAAGGACCGAGCGCTCTGTACAAACCGGCCCGGTGCGCCTCAGTAATCTAATGCACTGTAAAGAAGTGTGGTGCGCCATTGATACAACCGCTCGGTGCGTCTCATAATCGAGCGCACCGAAAAAAGTTTGTTTGTTTGTTTGTTTGTTTTTTTTGTTTTTTTTTGTTTTTTTTAAATAAATAAATAAAATAAAATAAAAATAAATAAACCGTAAAAAATTCATTTTTACTTGTTACAGTGTTGTAGAGTTCTCAAGCACCGGTGTGAATTTTCCTTTTGTGAGGCGCCCAACCATTGGTGCTCCTATTGCCCGCATTGCTTCCGTCCATTGCTCACTGTGTGTACTTCGAATTTTGAAAAACGGTGGGCAAATTTGGTTTTTAGGATTCCGTTGCAAAGATTCCTCATCAACGTGCAAATGTGCAGGTAATCTACATGTTTCTCACCAACTTAAGCTTTTAGAGGATTACTTTTTAAAATTGAGCTAAAAATCACTGTTTTTTTGAAAAAAAATAAAAAATAAAAAATAAAAATAAATAAATAAATAAATTTCCTACGCGATGTATTCGAGCCATTCGGCTCGCACCGTGCACCGTTCCCGATGCTCCTTGTAAATTTACATGTTGCGCCGTGAACGGTGTTAATGGAAATCGCACTGGGTTGTTAATTTGACAGCCCAGTGTGGCACCGAGAGAAAGCGCACCACAATAACAATAAAGTACTGCGGTGCATGTCGGTTTCCGACCGCATCGACAGTTTATTTTTTTTTAAATTAACAATTTATTACGACGGTGTGTTAGTTTACCGAGACACACCACATTATTTTATTTACGACGGTGCATTAGTCAAACATACCGCACTGGGGCAGTGTGTGTTTGGTACCGCACCGCCAGTGGTAAAATGCTGCAAACTGGTGGTGCGTTGTGCTATAACAAACGCCCCGGGGCGGATATGTTTTGTCAACGCATCGCTAAATAATAATTTTTTGTTGTCGTGATGCATGAGGTTTTTTAATGCGCACCATGGACGGTGTGTGATATAAATGTACGCATTGTTGGCAGTGCGTGATTATTTTTTGTGGCGCATTGAATGTTTTTTTGTTTTGTTTTTTCGATACAAGTAATATTTATATATTTGTAAATACATTTGTCATTTAATTTATTTAAAAAAAGAAAAGAAAAAGGTTTTATGTATGAGGGAGGCTGATGTATTTAATATGTGAATCATTCAACGACGTCGACGAAGAGAGGAAAGACAAAAACAAGAGAAGAGGAATGACAATTATAAATTGATACAATGGTGGGAGGCTGATCCAAGTGGATATCGGTGGCCACCCACCTATTCCATTTGGACCCGCACCATCAATTCCTGCAACTTTTCACATTCAACACAACTTACTATTTTTCCCGGAGCTATTTTGGGGCCTTAATGATCCAGGTGGATATTGGTGGCCACCCACCTATTCCATTTGAACCCCCACCATCGGTTCTTTCAGTTTTTAAGTTGCAGCACAACTTATTATTTTTAGCAGTTTTACGGGTCCTGAACTTCCGGAGCTATTTTGAGGCCCTAAACGATGTTTTTTGGAAAAACCATGAGCAACATCAACTCATGGCATTGAAATTTGTAGTCCTCGGATAGATCTTTCTAACGAGCTATTGAGCGTGTCAAACAAATATCGGATGACAAAGTTACGTCCCCGGGAAGTTGAAACACCAATTTATCCAAACGGGGCCCACAATTTTGGCACTTCATCTCCCAGGGTTAGGTTTTTGGACGTTTCGGGTTTTCTATTATTTCTCAATAATAAATAGGCCATCGAGCCTCATTGTAACACATTTCAGACGTCTGTAGCCGCCACATCTCTTCTTAGAGATACACTACCAACACCCTAGTTATTTTTATTTCCATTATGTTTGTAAGATAATTTCAGTTCTTTGATATTAATAAAATGAAGTATTGTTTATGCTGCATCTCTGTGTTTATGTCTATTTCTGTATTTTATTGCGTTCCTGCATAAATCCAGATCAATGGTATCAAAGCGGTCTGCTCTTTCTCTGTTTTTCTTTGAATATCCCCAACGCGGTCGAGGTATAAGGAGTTAGGGCTCGATCTGGTTGAACCCTTGCAAGATCAGCCTCGCAAACCCCGACGACCTCCCATGGTAGAAGAAAAGAAAGATGAGGGAGCAAGAGATCCTATCAAAATATTGCTCGAGGAGGCCCTCGAGAAACAAAGGAACGCGATGATGGATAACTTTGCGCATATCCTTCGACGACTGCCCACCTACGGCGCATCTGCATCCAACAGCCACTCTGGAGGCCCCACTCCCTTCAAGTTACAGGTAAACTTTGACATTCCTGTATTTGAAGGCCAGATAGATGCAAACGCCATAGATAGATGGTTACATTTGCTGGAAGGGTATTTCTCGGTCCATGATTTCTCCAACCGAGAAAAGATTATTTTTGCACTCCTTAAAGCCGCTCCCCATGTCAAAGACTGGTGGGAAACCTACTATGAGCAAGAGGACGAAGGGGAACCCTCTTTGTTCTCGGCCACACCCACTTGGAATTCGTTCTGAGACGGCATCAAGAAGCAATATTACCTCGTGAGGAGCTATGAGGACAAATACATCCAATGGACCACGTTGTGGCAACAAAGGGATCAAGATGTGCACGAACTGACAAATTTGTTCCATACCCTGCGCACAAAGTTGGGTATTAAAGATTCAAAGAGACATTTGGTGCTCGAGTACCGTAGCTATCTGCACAAACACATTCAGGAGGAAATGGAGTTCCTTGACATTACATCGCTTGGCATGGCATATCGCTATGCCACCAAGATCGACCAGAAACTTAAGCAGAAGAAGTGAGAACTCGCTCACAAGGAAAGAAGAATACTGTGGCCATAACCTCGAAACAGGGCTCCCCTGCATGGCTGCAGTAGATGGAAAAAGTCATGGAGGAATACCAGGACATTTTCTCCTCTCTCACAGAGGTTCCTCTACACTATCAGGACAAGCACTCCATTGATCTGACCCTCGACACATTGTTGCCTAATGTTTCCATACCTCCTGCAACTACACATACAACATTCACACATGCACTGTCTAAGGCTGATAAAGAAACAAAATTTACTAAACGCATCCAGCATGTCCGCTCGCAGGTCCATGACATCTTTGACAAGTCTAATACCCAGTTCAACAGAATTTGCCTCATCTCATGGAGGATCTCAACACAATGGGGACCATTGCTTCCTAAGGAGGGAGGAATGATCTAGGTGGATATCGGTGCCCACCCACCTATTCCATTTGGACCTGCACCATCAATTCTTGCAACTTTTCACATTCAGCACAACTTACTATTTTTAGCAGGTTTTTAGGTCCTGCACTCCCGGAGTTGTTTTGGGGCCTTAATGATCTAGGTGGACATTGGTGGCCACCCACCTATTCCATTTGAACCCCCACCATCATTTCTTTTAGTTTTTAAGTTGCAGCACAACTTACTATTTTTAGCAGTTTTTTGGGTCCTGAACTTCCAGAGCCGTTTTGAGGCCCTAAACGATGTTTTTTGGGAAAACTGGGAGCAAACGAGCTATTGAGTGCGTCAAACGGAGATCAGATAACAAAGTTACGTCCCCGGGAAGTTGAAATACCAATTTACCCAAACGGGACCCACATTTTTGACACTTAATCTCCTAGGGTTAGGTTTTTTGACGTTTCAGGTTTTCCATTGTTTCTCAATAATAAATAAGCCCTCGAAAATCATTGTAACACATTTCAAAGGTCTGTAGCTGCCACATCTCTTCTCAGAGATATGCTACCAACACCCTGCCTATTTTTATTTCCATTATGTCTGTAAGCATATTTCAGTCATTTGATTTAAATAAGATGAAGTATTGTTTCCGCTGCATCTCTGTGTTTATGTCTATTTCTGTATTTTATTGCGTTCCTGCATAAATTCGGATCAGAGGCAAGGGAGAGGGAGAGACTTTTGTACCCTTGCCCTATTACGCTACCCACCCAGTTCTACAAAAGTCTCTCCTTAAGTTCTACGAGGAGGCTACATCCCTAAAGGGGCACAGTGGGTTATTAGGACAATTGATCTACAGGTGGGATGCCCACCGACAAGCATTCCATGTTGGTCCTGACCAGTGGTACCAACCCATTGAGGAGGACATTTATTTTATTACTGGCCTATCTAAGAGAGGGGAGGATTTGCCCTAGTTCCCTGATGTCCCCGTCGGTTATGCAGCAGGGAGTCAGTTGGTGTACTCCCATAGATACATTAGGGATTATATACTTTCTCCTATAGATTTTCAGGTGTCTGGTCGACAGCTACAGAGTGCTTCTTTTGGTCCAGAGGAGGTTAGGTGCCTCTCACAATTACTGATGACCATTGCACATTATACCACTGACGGGCATCACATTAGTTTCCCTCTTTTATTTTATGTTGATTCTTTATTCCAGAGGCCATGACTTGTTAGATGGTCTGCCATTTTTTTTTGCGGCAATTTTGTATAGCCTTAGATAGACGTCGTTCTCAGGCACGTGGGAGGTTGACCTTCCCTTTTGCTTGAAAGTTGCTTTGTTTATTTTTTGAGAGGTTTCCGGAGACGAGGCCTACTTTTGTGTGTCATCCTCATAGGCCGATGATATAGGTAAGAATGCACATGTGGGGCGAGATGATGCCCAAGAGGGGCTTGTCCGAGTATCTGGCCATGATTTCTAGTGATGCACTGGAGTTGCTAGCTAGTGTGGATGATCACATGTTCGTGATGGTGCCATGTGCTTACGCGGGTTTGGATTGGCGAGGGTGTACCAACATCCTCTTCACACATGATGATCCACCAGATGCTAGAGGTAATATTAGTGTTTTCTTTTAATTTTATATAGTTTCATTTTATTGTCTTAATTAATTAGAATAAAATTTATTCTAACATGTTCTTTAACTTGTTTTATTAAATTGTTTAATGAAAATTTCTAATTATTGTTGTATACTATATATTTTGTATATATTGGCACATTCGTTAGGGACATGATTCCACCCCCATCGGATGATCTTGTAGATGACGAGGAGATGGCGGAGGCTGCGGAGGGTGAGAGACCTCCTCGGGTGCAGATACATATGGGCATGCGGCGTAGGGTGGGCATTCGATTCAAGATGGAGTTGGGCGATGACTATGTAGACTTGACCGACTGTGTAGACTCCTGGTTGATGAGGGAGTCCACCCTACGACGATCAGAGAGATCCTGGCTTATCGTATGCTCAGAGAGATCTGGAGGGACATACCCTGCTATTTGATGAGTCCTATGGGTCATATATTCAGAGCTCCCAGGCTACTGGTGGCTAGGAGGGATAGGCTCCATGGAGATGCACGACACAACATCTCATCGGATGATCATGGTCATAAGGGTAGTGATAATTCTAGTACTCCACCTCCACCTCCTTCACCTCGCGGAGATGAGCAACCATCATCTAGTCTTAAGCAAGCATCTTTTGAGCAAGCACCTCTTGAGCAGACACCATCGACTTAGCAGGCCTCCACTAGTTATAGTATTGATGTACCACCAGATATTTGACATTTATATGCAGTTCTATTATAGTTGTATATATATGGTGCATGTATTTTATGTTCATGTTGATGTACTTAATTTACATGTTGTTGTTCATCATGATGTGTATATTGTTAGGTCATGTTAGATATATTCATTTAATGTGCTTGCAGATAGATGTGTATGTTATAGCAGTTATTTGACATGAGATGTATATTTGATGTTTCTGTTGTCATGATGTTATAGAATTCCTGTGTTTTGTTAGATGATCATGATCTCAATGATTAGATGATGTTAGCAAATTTGAATGTGTATTTTAGAATATGATGTTTGTACGATGGTTATTATGATTGTGATGTTTATTTTTAATATTAAATCATGATATTTATTAAAATTGTAATTGTAATTATATGTATTGTCATGGTTCAATTTTATTAAAATTGTAAAATTTGTAAATTTGTAAAATTGTAATTGTAATTGTGTGTATCGTGATTGTAATTGTAAATTGTATGTAAAATTGTAAAATTGTAATTGTAATTTTAATTAGGCTGATAGGCATTCTATTATGGAGTTGTAGTTGGGGACACTGTTGAGATTCGTCGTCCTCGACAGATGTCCTGAATCTCAACAGTGTCATACTTGTTTTCCGTTAATATACAATGAGTTAATGCAAGCGGACAAAGGCATATACAATGAGTTAATTCAAGAGGATCTGCAATCTTGTTTCAATCCCGAATTTTGGAAAACATTGTGTCAAGTCGTTTGAAGAACCATGTCAAGAGACTGGTTGTCAAGTTTATGTGGTGTGAAGCCCGTTGATTGGTGCATTTGCCAGTTGTGGGCCGGGAAGAAGAGAGATTCAGGAGGGCGTAGTTGTTTTCCTGGAGAATTTTCCTGCTATGATATGCTATATCAACTGTTGTAGCTCTGTCATACAAATCTTCTTAATCTAAAATATATTATCTGTTGACCCCACTCTTGAAAGGATGGATGCTCAAGGCTGTGTATTTTTTGTACCTCGTAATAAGCTGTAGCGTAGAAAAATTATGAGAGCGGTAAGGGATCTTTGAAAGGTATTGACAAGAGTAACCAAGCAGATTTGTCTGGAGGTCGGCTGTACAGGATCGAATAATTCATATGTTCGCAGCTGTCCAAGATCGAACAAAGCTTCCAACTCCAGCCTTACCGGATGATACCCGAGGACTCGCTGCTGGTCGTGGCGCGATAAAGGAAGTGTTGAAAAATTCATAAACCTCGTAATGTAAATAGCAGTTCTTAGATCCGAATTGTGCCCCAATAGATCCACTTTGGCACATCGATATATTTTCTAAGGCATAATTTAGGCACGATCCATAGCTTATCTGGAACAAATCTCTCTAGCATTGCGTTAAGCTGTAGATATTCGTCATTAAATCAGAAGGGGCAGCGACTAAATCTGTAGCGAAAAACTTGGCGCTCTGTTGAGCTTCAGTAGTACTATTCGAGAGCAAGGCTTCCACAGAAGTTGTGAACTGTTGTGTCCGACTGTTGTTTGCAGTGTTGAAGAGAAAATTTACTAGCGAGTTCTTTGTACTCTCAATGTCAGTTATAAAATTTATGATTGTCATAACGCAAGAAGTAGTCGTCCAGTTGAATGAATCCAAAAGTGTTTTGACAAACCTAAACAAGGTATGCTTTGGACATGGATGTGCACTGTTCGCAATCCGAAGAATCTAAATCTCTACTGCACTAGACAAGCCCATAAACTATACTATTGTTGTTTCCCCTGAGAAACAATACTAGAGGTATTGAATCTAGTTGCATAAACATTGTTCATTGGTGAATCCAAAACTTTTTTTAGATTATGCCCAAACATGCTACCGTTTCTATAAGTATAATTTTCGTTATTCCCACAACCGCTCCAAACAATAGAAGTCTCTGGATCAAGTACTGCCAAGCGAATTCCAGTATGAGTATAAGTAACACGCTGCTAGTTATTGATTTCATTTCTGTAGCCCCGCTCTAGTATGCCTAGTATGCTTGCAACTCCGCGAAGAATCAACAGACACCGCAAATTCAAATGTTCTCCTTCCACATAAACAGTTAACGCAGATTCCCCCTTGTGTTTGGACACTAAAGAAAACTGTGATGGCCATTTTTATTTAAATTTTAAAGAAAAATTTGTAGGGGATGTGCATTTGTATAAAAATGTTCCCCAATATATGTTAGGGCTAAGGAGACCATCACTGTTTGGAAGAATGCACTACACGAGGTACATGTTGAAAGATTTTCTTGATGATTGAAGTTCTTCTCAGGTCATCTCTTTGTCTCGTGACTTATAAGTCTTATGATGTCGGGATTTGCAATCTGGCAAATCAAAGATTCCATGTATGACAGTTTTTGTATATGAAACTATCTTTGTTTAAAATTTTAACTTTGAAAATATACAAGTATTGAATTTCTAAAAGGAGTTTAAGGATGCTAATTTAGCAACTGCCATTTTGCATGGTGAAAAAACCGATGGATATGGGTGGCCCTCCGTTTAACAAAAATGGATATGGGTGGCAGGGCCAAGGGCGATCTCTGTCGTTGGGACTTTGAGACAGAAGAAGAATGGAAAAATATAATGAAAAAAAAGAAGTAACGCCTAAAGATGTCTTTTAGTTTGGGGTGAAGATGCAATGTGGTTGTAAACGATGAAGCGAAATAAAGACCAACACCTAAATAACTAGTTACATAAAATCAACAAAATTTTGGATAGAAATAAATAGGAGAAGACAAATTTCTATGATGAAGGTTTGTTTTTATGGGTGTTGACATCATCATGTAGAGCTTCTCTCTTAGCTGGGAATTGTAAGACAAACTTGCCATGGAAGTATTTTACCTATGTATGTAAAAATTATAGTATTTGAATGTTATTATTGTATCTTGTATATTTTTGTAGGATATCTTGTTTGCTTCTATTTGAAATATAGCATGTTTTTATTCTATATATTCTATTATGCAAATAGTGAATATTTAGGACATCATGAAGTATTTTTATTCTACTTCTTTGATGTGTTTGATGGAAAATGGCATGAGCTCTAGCTTTTAGTGATTATGATGTAGAAAACGCATGGCCTCTATTTCATCTTCTTCTTTGAGTAATAACCGCACCGTAATTATTAGGCTGAAAGTGGAGAAGCTTGCAACTCCATATAATCCCATCCCCGACCTTTTCTCTGCCCTAATGATAGTCATGGATAGTATTGGTAGCAATTTCGATGATGGCATAGACAGGATTCAGAAACGAGAGGCTCAACATCGAACTTACCGAGGCATGAGCCGTAGGAGTTGGGGAAGTAGCATTGTAGGTGGGAAGAGAAAGCAAATATGGTTAGGATCCTTCAAAACGACACTATCACTTTGTTCAATGCCTTCATCATCCTTGTGATGATACACGTTACTGAAATAATTGTATATTAATATTATCTCACTACCCCATATTAATTAGTGATATTTATTTATTTATGATTTAAACTATAACTTAGTGAAAAAAAGAAAAACACATTTAATCCAGTCAAAAATACCCCATATTAACTAGTAATATTTATGTATTTATGATCTAAACTATAACCTAGTGAAAAAAAAACTAAAAACACATTTAATCGAGTCAAAAAATGAAAGATACACTATATTCATTTACATTCCTATAGGCATGTCTTTGCACCCTTTTTGTGCAAATGCTAGTTATAATTGTATGCAATAAGATTGTAAAATTGTAATAGTATGTAAAATTGTAAAATTGTAATTGTATTGTGAAATTGTAAAATTGTAATTGTAATTGTATGTATTGTCATGATTCAAATTTATTAAAATTTGTAAATTTGTAAATTAATTGTCAGATTTGAACCATAACTACCGTATGAATAAAATTGTAAAATTGTAATTGTAATTGTTATTGTATGTATTGTCATGATTCATTTTTATTAAAATTGTAAAATTTGTAAAATTGTAAAATTGTAAATTAATCGTCAAATTTGAACCCTAACTACCCTAAAATTGAATCATTGTAAAATTGTAAAATGTATATCGTACATATTGTTAAAATACCATAATTGTAAAATTGTAAATTTGTAAGAATATAAATAATTGTAAAATAATAAATCTAGAATCATATGAATTTTTGTAACATAATAAAGTTTAGAAAATACTACAAATAAATCATGTTTAGAATTATCATTATTTTATTATGATCTTACATACAAAAAATAACACTATACATTAATACACTTTCTAAAATTTTGAATATATATATATATATATATATATATATATATATATATATATATATATATATATATATATATATATATATATATATATATATATATATAAGAGGGTGCATTTATTTAAGTAACGATATAGTGAAAAACCATTTAAAGCAATCAAGTAGTTGTTTTGTTTTAGGAAATGACATAAAAAAAGAACTCGATACAAAGCATTGCTTTCGAGATCAATATAATTGCAAATTATCAAGTGAAATGATTTTAACATTAACACAATGCAAACCAATTAATTCAAAATACATATTATAATGTTTGGAAAAAAAATAATCTTAGTTATAAGGTTAAGTCCTCTTCTTTATAAAAACCCATCTTAAATAGTATAAATGATGAAATAACACATGTACCATATCACTCTCTGTTCTCATCACCCTCATTATCTTGTAGCTCGCTTGGCATGATAACACTATTGTTCTCAAAAATATGTTTTGATCTAGGGTCATGTCTGAATACGAACCACCAATGCATATCTAACACATCTGGGTAAAAAAACACCTGGTTGCAGTGTTTGGGGAAAACATAAGGCTCCTTAGCTTCATCCCACATCTTTCTAGAGTCGATACATATCAGCCTACTATCACGATCTTCCTTTACATTATTCTGAGCAAAGGTGTCCCACCACTTTCACCTAAAAATAACACATTGGAAAGAAGAGAAGTCCACTTCAATGATCTCTTGTATCTTTCCAATGTAACCTAACGTCCCTCGTACTAGGTTTTGATCATGGTGGCTAGCTTGACTAGATTGTTCGAACTCGACTTCCACTCCATAGTCTTGTATCATGTATCTATCATCGGAATTTTTTGTGCGAAAATGGTGTCCATATGCCTACATAGATGGGAACAAAATCACCTATAAAAAAAGTTAAAAAAATAAATAAAAAAATCATAGTGTCATGTGTTTAATAACCCAACTGTTAAAATATATAAAATATATATGTTACATTTCAAAGGTACATTATTAAGTTTCAAATTTACATAAGTAGATTATTACCGAGTTGTTGCACACAATCCCTACGTTTAGCCTATCTTCTTTAGCACGCGGGTAACGACTGGTTGCACTGTATTTTTCTCTGACTTGGTCAGCAACCCAACTGTCGGGACATATAATTGCCATATTTTATTTTAAATGATTAGGATAAGGCACTCTTCTACCATTCAACCGTCTACATTCTTTCCTGTCACTATCCCATTTCATCCTCTTTTATTTGTACAATGCGACCCACGGTTGTGTCACTTCGGAATTGTAAAGAAAAAAATTATTGATTGCTTCAATTTTTTCATTCGCTGATGAAATCAAACTGACATATAGTACATATGAGATCAAAATATACATTATATTGAAGTTCAACATGAATATTTACTTTGTGTAAATTTGACAAATTATAAGTCACTTACTCTTTATCAAGCGCCTTTTTCCATTCGTTTTGAGAAGCTCCCCTTCTCTTTTGTCTTCATCCCTTTCATCGTCCCAAATCACTACATCTGGTGTGTTGTTGATCTGCTTGATGTACTCACTAGCATAATAGAAAGATTCATGCGATATGTACCCCTTTGTCATAGACCCCTCGGGTTTTTCCCTTTATCGGACAAAACCTTTCAATTTCTTCATGTACCTCTCTAAGAAGAACATCCAACGATAAGAAGCCACCCTGACTAATTCAACCTCATCCACTAGGTGGATTAGAAGATGAACCTGCAAGTCCATGAAACTCGTCGGCAGTTACTTCTCAAACATACAAACAATCTCAACTATCTCTTGACGCCGCCATGGAATGTTAGCCACATGAATCTCCTTTGATGTGATCCAACATACAAATGCAGATAATTTAGATATGGCACGTCCTAGGTCCTGGGGGGAGTCACGTTTCACACATCCACGCACAAACAAAGGATAATGACACTGTAAAGTTATAAACATATGCATACAAAATTAGTTATGTTTTGTGATCCCATGGGATAAAAATTATTAATACAGCAAATAATAAAATCATGTTTTTGACATTATATGTACTCTTAGAAGATTCAAATGGTCATGTGATTTTAACCCTGACAAATGGTCTTCCATGGTGAAGCAACACCGTAGTGAAGACCCATATGAAGATGGCACCCTCACACCCATTATAACTTCCTTTGCCAAAGAAAGATCATCTTTTTTTTAAATCCATGGGACATCACCTTCTTTGAAATAAAAATTAGAGGGACTAGTCTCTCTTGTACTTTCTCATTATCTTGGCCAATGTTTCTTTTTAGTTTTTTAAGTAATAAGATCTTTCCAAACACCCAATGTGTCACTTTGTTTCGATGTTATGTGCCTCCATAAAGAAGATGAAACATTTTTAAATATATGCATGGGATCTAATAAGTGGGTAAACTTAAGATGCTCCCAATATGGGAGGTTATAAAAGATAGATTTCCTTTTCATCCCAAAGTGCAATTTCTCAACATAGGTGTCGAATAATTTTGGATCATCGAACAAAGGCTCCCCATTTGAATCGAACATTTCTATGAACTCCTTCTCCTTCTCTCTCTCATATGCTCTAAGCCATTCAACCGATGTCATTATTGCAGGCCTTTGGATTCTCTCTCGTTTACCATTGAAAGCGAATGTTTCTCTTCTATAAGGGTGTTCTTCTGGGAGGAATACCCTTGAGCAGTCATACAATGGCTTTTGTAGGTCATTGGACCATCTAGATTTTAGAGAAGGTCCACAACATTTACATCCATATTACCCTTTTATTACAAGACTTGCGAAATTATTGTATACAATATGCATGGCACGTTAAAGAATATCACGAAGATTAGAACAATTACAACGAATTAAATTAATATGTGAAATAATATTGTTACGTATATAAACAAATAAATAAACATGTAATTTACCAGAGCAAACTCCTAAGCCTAGATAATCATGTGTCGTGTAAGCACATATGCCATACAACGTAAAACTCCTCTTTGCTGCGATGGGTCTTGATACATCGTATACGTTTATCCCATCCCATAATTCCTTCAATTCATCTACAAGTGGTTGTAAGTAGACATCCATATTCTTCACTTGTCTTCTAGCAGGGACTACGGGAGCCAACATAAGATGTCCATTCTTCACGGAAAAACATGGGGGGATATTGTTATTGATCACTACTACAGGCCAAACAAAATAGTTGGTGTTATGGAGGGAATATGGGTTGATGCCATCCATGGCTATGTTGAGTTGTCGAATTCGTACTTCATCCTTGAATTTTTCGAGCCATGTATCCTCTATATGCTTCATGGATATTGAATCAGTTGGGATTCACATAAATCCCAACTCACTTCTGTGTGAGGCATGCCATCCCTGTAACATAGCTAATTCTTTGCAATGAGAGAGCCTTTAAATCCTTGGGATTATAGGCATGTGCCTCAATATATTAAAAGGAGGACCACATGATTTACTCTTCTCTTTTTATTTATTATACCTGTCATGCCAAGATTTCAGACATATCTCTTTGTCTGCATATTCTCCTCTATATAGAATAGAATCATTTGGACATGCATGATATGATATGTACTCAACACCCAACATTTTCAACAATTTCTTTGCCTCTTCGTAGCTATCGGGCAAGGCATTATCACTCGGAAGAACCTTATCTTTGAATAACCTATAGTTGGTGGACAATATTAAATGTGTTGAGATTATGGGATAGCATCAGATGTGCTTTTGCTCCCAAATTTTGTTCTTAATTAAAAAATTAATCTTTTTAATTAAGAACCATAAGTCTAACTTAGGAAAATTAAAAGATTAAAGTGATTTAAATTAAACATGTGATGAGAAAGACCTAAGTGATGTGGATCAAACAACTTCTAATATTAGCTGTCGATTAGAGATTAGATAACGACGTTGGTTTGCGAACGAGAAAAGTATAAGAGAAGGGCTTGCGGTCAGTTGGAGAAAACACACACATTAGCGGAGCACTGAAGCTAAGCTGAGATTCTAGGGTGTGGTTTGCTAAGAATTTTAGAAGTTTTTCAGCTGTAGCGAGGGGAAATATTGGCAAGGGGATGGTTTGATCCCAGGACAAGAGTACAACGAGGTCAAAGAAGCAGTATTCCAAACCAGCGCAGAGGCAGTTAGGTGCTACGCAGTCCAGCCAGAGCTCAGCAGGGGTAAAGTAAGCCCTTCAAGGGTAATGTAAGCCCTTCAAGGGTGATGTAGGCCCTTCATGAGCAACGCAGAGACTGACGCAGAGGGATTCAGAGTAGCACTAGGGCTTCCGGTGGGCCAAAAAGGACTCGAATTATGTAAATATCGTTTGAGGGTGTGAATCAGCCATATTTTCTGTCTCCGAGAATAGAGGTATTGTTGCCATTTTATTTCTCTGTCGGGTGAACTAGTTTTGGTGCCCAAGATTATTGTAGTTAGATTCTGCATAATAATGAAAATCCTCCAGAGCTACCTGCATTGGTTTTCGCGCATTGGGTTTTTCCGCGGACATTTGTCCAGAAAATCTGTGTGTCACTTTTTTTATGAGCATGTTATTCAGTATTTGATCTGTATGTGTAGGTTGTTATATGTATTTACTTCGATGTTGTTTTTGAATATTCAGAATAATAACTTGTGGATTTAATCAGGTAGGAGAAGTAAATCAAGATTTAATATTAGGATTTCTTAGATTAAGAAATTTTCACATGGTATTAGAGCGATTGCAAATCAAGCTGGATCTCCAGCAATTCGGCTGAAGAATTTCGTGCTACAGAGAGCAGCTGAAGCGACAAAGAATCTAGAGAAGGCAACACAATACCATAAGGACGCAGAGGCAACAAGAGCCAGGCAAGGGCTGATGTAGTCCCAACTAGGTGATGCAGAGACAACGCAGTGCCTTTCAGAGGGACATAAGAGCAGCCTACGTTGCACTGAGCCCGTCTGCTCACACAGAGGCCATCCAAGGTGATGCAGTCCAGTTTCGAGTGCTGTGCAGATTTGTCATGGACCGGAAGTAGAGCTTCAGATCTTCAACAGTTTCTGGTGGGGTGGAGATTCTACCGATGTAGAATTGTGCTAAGCTAAGTTGACAAAAAGCGGGAGGAGAACAACTGCTCAGAAGATTTCATTACGAAAATAAATTTGAGGATCGATCATAGGGTGATCGAAGAGAGCTGATTCATTGTGTTTGGCAGATTTCTAAGGAAGAAATCAGTTGTCAGGTGGATCAGAGGGTGCCTTTTTTTGCAAGGACCCTAGATCCGAGCTTCTGTTGAGAAGCGGGGAGAGGAAGAACTGTTCCGACAGAGATCTAAGCAGATGATGCCACATGGACTGCGTGATCAGGATAGGTTGGACAACTTGTCCAAATTTTCTATCTAGAAGGCTAGAATCATGGTAGTCCCGGAGTTATGTGACTTGAGGGAACATGAAGAAAATCTCTTGGCTACACCAACCGATTCTCTTCTCCTAGAGAAGCATAATGAAGCAGCGGCACATGCCAAGTGCTTCATCATGAACGAGGTAAAATATCATGTGGTACCACACATAGTCGAGAAGAATAAGACTAATGAGATGTGGGAAGCTTTAACCACACTGTATCAAGGGAAGTCCGTCCAGAGAAAGATGCTTATGGAGAACTAGCTGAGGTTATTTATGATGTCCAAGGGAGAGGAAATTGATCCTTTCCTCTTCAGGCTACAGTCGATTCAGGATAAGCTGACTACCATGGCGGTCAAGGTGGAGGATGATGTCATGGTGAAGACTGCTCTAAATGCAGTCACAGAGGACTGGCAAACATTTGTCCAAAGCATTTTGGATAGAGTGGACCTTCCAAACTGGGATGATATGTGGGTTATCCTCCGACAAGAGGAGATCAACCGAATGACCAAGAGGCAGACCAACACTAGTTTGAGCAAGGTAAAGAAGGAGGAAGAGGAAGATGCAGCACTGGAATCTAAGAAGTAGCAAGGGAAAAAGAAGTGTGATCTATCTAAGATCAAATGTTTCCAATGTGGCGAACTTGGAGACTTCACCAACAATTGTCCTCAAAGGAAGAAGGACGAGGAAGCTTCTAGTTCCAAGGTTGCGGTAGCAAACGATGACTCTGACGATGACATAGCCATGAGCACTCATGAACCATGGAGGTGGGGTGATATTAATATGTAGAGCAGCTATAGAGTGGTGGTAGGATCCTCGAGTAGCCCAACTCCTGGATCATGTCTGTTATATGGAATTGTGATATACGAATAAACCAAATTCCCTAAGTGTGGTGTTTGTCACTTAGAACAATAGAGGAAAGAATAACTACCACTTTCTCTAAAACAAGAAGATATACAGAATGGGAAAGAAGCCTACTTGTGATTATTTCGCTTCTCCTTCTCCTTCTGTCACTTTTGTCGTCACTCTCAATCCAAATCAAGTCGCTAGATCGATTCCTGCAAACACAAACAAAGAACAACAAACAACACACACTATACAAGATATCTACTTATCTTACTCAAATCAAATCGATTAAATTTGAAATACATATATCATTCAAGAATACATTGCACAAGAAATAGAGACATATGTATGGGAAAATGAACAACAATATTTATTAAAGAGTAGAAGGGGAAGATTACAACCAATGGACCGATTGGTTTTCAACCTGCTCTAGCTTCATTCCAGCCTCATCACATCCAACTTTATCCCAACAACATATCAATACTTTCACTCTCTTATCACATGAGAATCCAACAACATAACTTTACCAAATTTATTCCCACCCTAGCACTATGATGAGTGCTCAATTTATAGGGAAACTGATGGTAGTTTCTCAATGAATGACTTTCTAATAATAGGCAAGACATGTTCCCAAGTTCAGAGGTGTTAGATGGATACTTGGACTCGAAGTTTGACACATATGGACTCTTCTAGAAGGCACTGGCCATGTGGAGATTTCGAAACAATGAGAATTCTGCTCCTAGGTGACCAACACACTCTTGAATGTCGGGAAGTGCATTGCAGTGCACCCTTGAATGGAGGATGCTGCATATGCAACACAGTTAGTCCCTTTAGAGGCAACTTTGGTGAGTTCATGAGTGATATAACATATACTTCAAACCTTGGAAATCTCACAATAGAAGCCATGAATGAACTGTTCTTCTCTTAGGGCATATATCAACTGAAATGTAAGGGGATGATAGACCCTATTTCATTGGTACTAGGGATGATGTCCAGTTTGACCAGGTCATGGGGGATGATGCCCAAATTGACCTATAACAGCTGCCCCCTAAAGCATGAAGTCATAATAATAATAATATATTTGAATGAGATGCTTTATGATGTGATGAGTTGGAACTGAAGCGGAGTGGTGACCTACATCAATCTTACAATACATTACATCATCATATTTTCATCTTGATCACGAATTATTAAGGGAGGCATTTCCATGCTCAACACATAAACTATCTAATAACATATACATAGTGCAGAAAGTCGTGTACATTGGAATGTTTCCCAATACAGACATGCCTACAGATATAGGCCCATGTTCGGATGATGGTCAATATGTAAGGTCATCGTACAGATGATGTGTACAACAATCCTAAAATCACAGCCCAGATGGCTGAAACTAGATCCGGATTCTTCTTATCTCGTTCACTCAATCGTTCGGGTACAAGTCTAGCCATGTGAATATATGATTTGTAGTCGAACATGGTAATACAACGTTTGATCACCAACCAATGATGTGAGCTGTTAAAAAACGTGAGAGAACCACCATTGATGTTAATTTCTCTCAAGGTACTGCAGTGCATTTCATAAGGCATGAATAGATGATTTGATGTCGAACGTCGAACAAAATATTTCGGTCAAAGGTCCGGAAGCGAGGATCTTGTCGATGTTGTAACAAGCCTCATGGTACTGGAAGATGATGTTTCTAAGTAAACTTCCTGGATGATGATTTGATGTCGACAAGAAGCCACTTTATCGCTAAACGAGAGTTATTGATTTCAGAGACAAAATGTGACTTGATATAGCAATATTCAGGGATGACTGTCATGAAAATGAAGATTTATGAGTATTGCAGAAGGATGAGTATTCATTGGATGACTTCTCTTGAACATATTGATGACATTGAGATGAGTTGGCAACATTGACCCAAAACCGAAGAGAAGGTATGATGAACCATAGGTATGAATGAACCGTCAAGAAGATTACCCAACCCAAACAGTCACAATGATGGAGTGAAGTGTCATGTTCAAGAGCGACCTGCTACTGTAAAAGTTCTTTTCACTTTTCCAAATTTTCCCCGGTCATTTGTCGACCAGTTGTTACACAATATTTTGTCACCGTCCTTGCAATCCCCATCTCGCACATTGGAGGACCATTTCAGTGACTTCTGCGTATTGTCATACCTTGCAAAAAGTGTCATTGCATCCCTTGGCATGTCAAGAACATTTCCTCTGTTGATCACTCCTCAAACAGACTCTCAAAAACATGTGTTTCTGGGTTGACGCTAGTAGGCAGTTATGGCCTCATGCCGACAGAGAAATTAACACTGGACCCCATGGCCATTGGCGCTCTGTCTCAGTGTCTTACCCGCGTCGAGCTGTTTTTGGAATGTTTTTTAAAATAGAAGCGAAGTTTCCATTCCTAACTACTTCGTGAGTGGAGTCATCATGGTTTGTTCGACTGAATAACATTGAAATCCTCCCTTTGGCTTCTTGTTTCCTACATTTGTGCAACTCCCCAAAGGGATAAGACCTCTCCTCCACCTTATGAGGGATCCTAAACCACCTCCTCCTCTCCTATAAATATATCCTTCTCACATGGTTTTAGCTAGCTGAATAGTCCTTACTATAGCTGGTGTGAAGAATTAGGCAGAGAGGAATCCATTGTCGAGAGAGAGTTTAGGACTGTTGCCTCACCAAGTCTGATCCCCGACGAATGCTGGAGACGCGCTTGACTGAACCTGTCAAAGGAGGCTGCAACGTCAAGGCATTAAGGTTGTAAACTCCCTTTCTCTACTTATTAATACATGACTAGTTTTTTTATTCCCATTTTGTGTTTGGTATGTTTTATTTGATGTAAGATGTTTGATTCTCCTTGACCAATCAAATAGTTATGAATGAAAGTATGTTTCCGTATGCAGTCACCGTTCTATGATCCTTGTGTAGGTACACAGACATTACCATTGAAGGACCGCGACATGTGAAGACGAAGATCAGAAGATCATTGCTACAAGCTATAACAAGAGCGTTGGACCAAGTAGGTCATCTATCCCAACTCATTTTCATTCATAAGTTAGGATTCTGAGTTGAATTTTAGTCAGTTTGGTCGTTATCTTTTCAGTTTGTTGACTGATTATTTTAGTTTTTCTTTCGGATCTACGTGTCTTTGGGTTGTTGAATGATCATCTTCGTGTCTGTTTAACTCTCCATCCGTCACCTTGAGCATAGATTACATTACTCATTGAACCGGCTTGAAAGCCCTCTCTGTGCTTGAAGGAATGCATCTCTGTTTTGAGTTTGTTTGATGTTTGTGATTGAATTGATCTCTTTGTTTTAGATCGTTTCGTTCGAATTGCTCAAAACTAGTCTTTATTTTGTCATTTAGTGTAGTAGTGCATTTTGCTTCTCATTCATCTAAAAGGACAAAATTTACATTCTTTCTCTTAGTTTGAAAATGAAAAACGTTCTTTTGCATTAGTAGCTTTCGATGAACAAGGAAGGAGATTTTCATTTTTTGCTTTGGTTGTGTTAGATGCATTAGGAAAATTTCTTCTTCTATATGATTGATTACTGCTTCTATATGATTGATTACTGCTTTGTGATGATCTACTATCCCTCTCTTAGCTAGCATTCATCGAATTGGAATGATTTTCTTTTGCATATAATTATGCATTAAGAATTCAAGATCACAATCGGTAAGGCCTTGAAATTGCAACATTAATTCAAGATCAACTTTAAAATGAATTCAGTCAACCTAAGGAAGCATTGAAACCTAACACACACATTTAGAGGTCTAGGTTATTGACATGTTCCGGCTTCATTAAACCTAGTAGCTGTCGTTCGCCATCTGGCATTAGATATCACTAGCACTGACCTTGCTCCCCGTATTGTAGAGTATGTAAAGGGAGACCCTCATAGGTTGCAATCCTTTATCCATAGGAAGCCGAGTCTGCCACGCTGTAACCATGATACACTGAACACAACATTCGGGGAGATTGCCTGCACGTATGTTAAGTCCTTGGTCATTTCTCTTTCATTTCTCTTTAAGTCCGTGTATATTGTAGTTCACGGAAAATTGGTACACCCTCTTGCTTAGATTTCCTGAGTAGTCATTTTGGTCTTTTCGTGACTCTCTAAAATTGAAATAATCATTGAGCACTTGTCCTTTCGCGCTCGTTCAACCTGAAAGCGACTAGAGTCACCTTTTGCCTATTTCTTGACTCTTAAAATATGAAAAGGTAGAGTTTTGTTTCAGTGTCATAAAATCAATTGCCTACGATTACACGCCCATTAAAGATATTTTCTTGGCTTGTTCTTAAGTAATTCCTTAGTATTTGGGCTTGAAGCCTCCAATTGGTCATCTCGGTTCTCTCTTGTTTTTGAGACAAAGTCACAGTGGCAGAACCACTAGTTCCATCGTCCCCTTCACCAACTCCTAGTGGAGATCCTTCTCCTGAAGTTTCTTCGGGGGTACCTCAGCCTACTAGGCCTCTTGATTACTGGCGTGCTCTTATTCTGAGTATCTTACCCTTTGCTACCCGATCTCCTCTTGAGGAGCCATTTGATATCAATTGGTAACCTTCAGGCACTTGGGCTGGTTTTGGAAACGAAGAAGAGTTCCCTCCTCTTACTTCGGAACCATATTTACTTGCCACTGCTCGTCGCCTTTTCGACGATACCATGGCTTCATCTGTCATGGATTCTTCGAGTCCTATCAGTAGTGAGGAGATTTATGTTTCTACAGGAGAACATCAACTCCCTCTGGAGAATTTTCCTTATGTCTCAGGTCAACCTTCCTCGCGGCCGATATCTCTCCCAATCAGTTATCGTACGTTGTGTTATCACCAAATTGAGTCCTGTTGGGCTGCTTCAATGATCAACTTAGAGTAACTGTTTCAAACCAGCTTTTGACTGAAGCTTAGCTTCTTCAGTTTGAGAGGGCTCTATCAAGGGGGTTTTTTGATATTTAATAATGATAATATTAGATCGCTAACTTTATGAATTGTGTCTTGGTTTTGTATGTTTGCAGGTTGAAAAGATGAAGGCTTGCTACCATTGGGCTATGGAGTCAGTGACAGAGATCTTAATGACAAAGGCTCTCCTTGTGGAATTTGAGGCATGTAGATGTTTAAATGAAAGTAGAATACACATACACATAGTTTACTCAATATGTAAATGTTCAAAGTAAGTTAGAGCATGAGAAAGACAAATTCTGAGTAATGAACATTAAGATATTGAAATGCAGGACATTGAGAAATACATCTAATAGTTTAATGCTTGAAAGGAAGTCAGAGCATGCAAAGCATGAATTCTGAGTAATCAAACATCAGTATATTGACAGATAGTAATAAGATACATAGGACAGTGTTCATGAAAACATCAAATGAATCTCAAGTGAAGGATGAAACCAATACCCATTCTCTATTACTGATCAAAAACTGTTTACAATAGTAGAAGTCAGCAGTAACATATTCCAACCCCCTACTACTTCGATGCTTTGTCTTTAGATAGACCTTCTTTACAATAAAGATGATTTGCTTGGTGGCTAGACCATCGAATTCTCCTATGACACATCACATAACTTAAATACGTGACTTCTAACTGAAAACTGATAGCTACACCTTAAAAAAGACATTTCCTAATATGACTCCAACTCCTATTTATTACATCACTTTACCTTATCTTGTGAAACAATTAAATGATGGTTACAACATAAGTGTCACATGCTCGAAAAAGCCATAACATAGTTCATCACCACTTTACATATTAAAAACTCTCCTAGACATGTGGAACAAAACCCTATTTTTCAGGAATGCATAACCCTTATCTTTAACGATAGCTTTAGTAGATGACCTGTCTCCACAACACTTCCTTCGAGTCATAAATATTTGATGTTAAGGTCCCTTGACATGTTGGAGGGGTCTTGCTATCCAAAACTTCCATCAAGATGCTCCAAAACTTCTGCACCAAATAACTTTGCTCCTTTGCTGTTCTATGATGTCAATAAATTCATGACACATCCACACCATCAATATCCCTTCTTGAAAGCTGCAAAAATGACTTTAGAGGAAAAAAGGCTGCTACAGGTTTTTTTGTAGCGTTTTCCTATCTTTAAGCCTAGGAAACACTACAAAAAGAGGAAAGACTATGTAAAAACATAGAATTTTCTTATTTCAAAATTGTCTTCACAAAATGTCCTTCTGCTGCTAAAACCCGATCTTCTGCATGTTATGGACCTCATCAAATTAATGAGGAACACAATCACCATCACCTTGCATATTTAAAACATCTTTGCAGATTTTTCCTGTTTTTTCTGAAAAATATGTCTTAGAACAGAGCTTATATCTCTGAATCCATAATGTATTTTGCAAAACTGGAGGAGGTTTTTGTCAATAAGAATGTTTTGAAGAAAAACCTCTTTTGGTTTTTTTAAAACCATCTCCACCTGTCCAGAATGTGAATTTGAAAAAAGTATAAAATAGGAAAACTCTGTTTTATGAAAATAAGGCCCAAAGACATCCCTGTATCTCCAAATTGATAGCACATGTGAGAAAAGTGAAAGTGGTTATTTTTCATTGTTTTGTGATTGAAAATAACCTCTCTCAGTATTTCCAAATTCATCTCTTTTCATACATAATCCTCTCTTTAAACTTACTGCTCAAACAATCCAAAAAGCACAACAATTTCCTTGTTAGCTCCAACAGAAATTCAAACAACTTGAACTAATGCATGTTTCAGCAAAGTTATGGTCCTCCACAAATAGCTTAAGGTTGATGGGCTTCTATATTATCCACAGAGCCACCTTTGTATGCTTTCTTGTGCACAAACATCTCCTTTTATAACCAAGCTGCCCTCTTAAAAAGGTGACACTTGTAAATACAAATTGGACAACAATCTGCTTGGTGTGGTGAGACAGCTCTCAAATAATGACAGTGAGATGCTTCACATGCAAGAATGAATGTTGAATGAAAAATATCAGCTTAGGGTAAGGTTTTATGTTTTAAATGACAGCTCATGCTTTAATCATGACACATACATGCCAAAAGGGTAATGATGGCCTCAGACATGGTTATGTACCTTTGAATTAACCATAAGAGACTTGAATGACCTCCACCCTAACTCCTCCAATAATTGACTAACACCTAGCACTGAATTTGAAAAGACAGAAGAAAAACCTCTTTTCGTAGCGTAGTTAGTGTATTTTTTGGCAGTTTCGCTATGAAAGTATTAGCAGTTTCGTAGCGAAAAATGCCTTTTTACTGTGTAATTCGCTACGAAAACATGAAATCTTGGCTAAAGTAACCTTTTAGAATTTAAAATCTTGGGAAATGGAACGTGTCAGAAAATGATGACTGATGGGATATGATATGACTTGCATGGGGGTGGGTTTGGACCTTAGGATAGGCTAATATGAAAAAATTTAATTTTTTCCTTTACCAACTTGTGACAAATGAACTCTATGACTATACCTTTGACAAATGAACTTCTAAGACTATGTCAAATGATGTTTCACTTTTTTCTGAGTGATAACATGTTGGGTCAGATAATTTCTGGTGTTGCATCATGGTATCAGTACCAGACACGGTCAGGTACATCGACTCCCTCGGGAAGCTCGTTTGTCACAGTATCGGGGGCATCACCCTCGACTCCCATGACGTCGACGATTGTTACGTCTGTCCCAGTCCAAGCCACTGTCTATGCGGCCTCATTTGCGATGCTTGTTAGTACAACTAAGTCATTGTCATCATCTTCTGCTGTTCATAGGTCAATTTTTATTGATCCCATGATACCTGTTAGACCCGCCGTGAGTGGATCACAACCTCACGTTTCAGAAATCCAACCTACTGGTAGTGCGCCCATCATTTATACTTCCATTCCTGGAGGTTTGATGTTCAATCAATACATGTTGGCCATTCAACAACAGAATTACACCCCTCAGGTTTCTCAGCAGCCACGAGCTCATGTTAATCCTCCGCATCATTATGACGAGTACAAAAATCTCGTCTATTTGCCTCAGATTGACCCCAATCAGTTCACGTACCCACAAGGACAACCCTTATAGGGACAACCTTTGGTCCAACAAGGACAAACCTACGGTCCTGTTGGTCAACCTTATGTTCAACAGGGAGTATCTTATATTCCTCAGGGGCAAATTTATCCGTCACAGGGACAACCTTTTGTGCAACAACACCAACCTTACGTTTAGCAAGGCCCCACTTTTGTACAACAAGGTCAACCCTTAGCTGCTCAGCTAGTTCAACCTAGTCTTCAGGGGAAACCTGGCTCATCCCAACCATCGGGCCAACCTCTTCCACAAGGGCAACCCGATGGCTCTTAGCATTCAGGCCAACCTGCACCGCAGGGATAGCTTGTCCAACCCCAACAGCTAGGCCAACCTGCAGCACAGGGACAACTTGTTCAATCGCAGCATTCGGGTCAACCTACACCCCAAGGGCAACCCGCGCAGCCTCAAGGCATTGCTTACATTCCCCAAGGTCAATCTCAGGTAGTGTATAGTGCACCCCAGGGCACTACTTACATCCCTCACGGTCAATCTCAGGTGGTATATAATGTGCCTCAAGGCACTGCTTACATTCTGCAACAAAATCCATATGTTGCTCAGACAGGACCTCTGTGGTATGCTCAGAATCAATATCCTGGTCCTCAACCGGTGTATGGGAAGAATTATCAGGATTATAATCCCTATGGACAAAATCCTCCTAGACAGAACATATGGGGGAAGAATTTTTCCCAACCTAGTTGGAATCCCAATACTGGTCTTTATCAACAACCTGCAATGCCTTTCAATCTGCAATTACCTTTTCTCGCTATGATGAAACTCCTCGATGTGTCTAAGTTGAAAAATGATCATATCCTTCATAATCCATATTGGCCTCCAGTTCCAGCTAAAATCTCTGGCGATTGTCCCAAATTTGATGGCAAGTCTTGAGAAGACCCCCAAGCGCATGTTATGATGTATCATATTTGGTGCTCCTCTAACTCTTGGGTTGATGATTCAATTCGGCTACGTCTTTTCCAACGAACTCTCACTGGTGCCACTGCAAAGTGGTACATTGAACTCTCACGTGACATTTTCCAATATTTCAACTCTATTGCTATGGCATTTCTCACCCTCTTCCAGTTACCAGTTTGCTATGAAACTGGGACACACCTCCTCACATCCTTGAAATATGATCGAGCTACTCATATCTCCGATCATACTCATGAGTGGAGTCGGCGTCTTCGTTTGATCAAGCTTGTGATTCCTGATCAACTTATAACTGATTGGTTCACTACCTTTTTTATCAGTTTGATTGCTAAGGACATCGCTATGGGGGCATGTGTTATCGAGGAACCAGCCATTACGCATGCCCAATACCTTGATCTTGTGTACTATTAGTCTGGCACATTGTATGAACTCTTGCCTGATGCTCTGTGACATGGAGCTACCAAAGCACCGACGAAACCATCAGTCAACAGTATCATTAGTTCTGTGTCTCATACTTTTCGAAAGTCTTCTCCAAATCCTGCGAAGCAAAAATCTACTCCTTCCACTGAAACTGCTTTTCATCCACCTCCGAATTTTGGTAAAACTGCGGAAGTGAATGCCGTCCAGTCCAATCCGGTGGATAAAACTTCTAAGGGTAAAGGTAAGGCCGAAGCTGATGCCCCGAAACAGGATTCTCCGAAATAGAATACTGACGATGGTTCAAAACACAAACCGAAGTACCCTTGTCTGATTTGTGACGATGAGCACTATACCAAGGACTGTCCATGCTGGGCCGAAGTAAGTTTACTGCTCAAAGGAACCTAAGGCACTTTGGCTATTCTTAAAGAACCTTTCCCATCACATCAGACTCAGTTGGTGGAGCAACCTCAGTCCTCCGCCCCATTTGGCTCACAGGTTTTCATGATGAACGACCCTGCATCCGTCTCCATTGCTACCTGATCGAAAGGTTATACCGAACCACGTCAGGCAGCATGGAAGGAAATTTCTGATGGTCCTCCTCCCCCACCTGCTTCTGGCCCTCTTCATATCGAAAGGCCTAGTACTGAGCCTGTTGTATGGCCACCTTCTAAAGGTGTACTCTGAAAGTCTTCCTACAATACCAATGCCTGTGCCGCTCAACATTACAGTATTGTTGAGGATTTGGCTCAGATGCCATCTGCTATGTCTGCATTAGAAGTACTTCAGAGTTGTCTGTCACAACGTAAGGCTTTTTGTCTGCCATCAGAGGGATTGATCCCGCCGACTCTAGCCTTATCACTTTCGATTTGGAAAATTTCAAACCATGTCTCCCTCACCAGCTTGCACTGATCATTCAAGTTGGGATTAATCGAAAGAATATCCATCGAGCAGTCGTGGATGAGGGTGCATCTATGTGTGTCATGTCTTCCACTTGCTGGAAAGCCATTGGTTCTCCAGCCCTCACTCAATCTCCAAATGCTTTAGAAGCTTTTGACGGAAGATAATCTCACCCTCTTGGTGTTCTCGCTATTTTACCTATTATGTTAGAAGGGAAAATGGTTAACGTTGAGGTCGAAGTCGTTGAAGCCAAACTCAGTTACAATCTTCTCCTTGGTCACAGTTGGAATCACACCATGCTGTGCATCCTGTCCACTCTCTTTTGTGTTCTTCTATTCTCGCATGAAGGAAAGATCATCACTATCGATCAACTGACCTTTTTTACTTCCTCATCTTCCGAGAGAAACGTTCCATATGTAGATCGTATTCCTACGCCTTATGAGAGCATAGGACCGGGTATTTTCAAAGATCTTGCCCTCATGGGTATTTTTTCTCTTCCTCCACCCAATACTGCTCAGGTCAATATCATCTCCAGGTATTCCGATCCATGGATCATCCCTTCGCCCGAGCAGATTGATTTGTTTGGTGACTTGATGTTGTTAAGCCCAATAGAAATTGATTATTGTGAACTTATTTCAGCTTCGGCTCCTCCTCCCTTTGATCATACTCCTTTGAGTGTGTCTCTTGACACGTATTCTCAATCACCTTGGCTCAGCGCTTCGAATTCGCCCAATCCTTTAAATGAGATATTTCCCATTGATGAAGCCATCATGGAAACTATATCTCTCCAAGATCTTCCTTGGGAAGACAGTCATCATCGTTCCTCTTTTATGCCCAGCCTTGGGGCCATGTCTAATTGTCTTGAGAATTTTGTTTCCCAAGCTCCCTCCCATCCGCTTCAAACGCCCATCCTAACACATGAAGTCTTTGCGGAAGGTAACTTGGGAAACATTACGCAAACGATGCCTATCGATATCTCCATAAAACCAGGGGTTGTCGAGAACATCCACATTGGGGTGACATGTTCCCTTGATGAGATCGAGGTGTATACTAGTCTCTTCTGCGAGTTTCGCGACGTTTTAGCTTGGTATTACGAAGAAATGCCTGGAATCGATCCAAGTATAGTTGTGCATGAGATTCCTACTTATCCTGGTGTTACACAGTATTTCGTCACCGTCCCTGCAATCCCCGTCCTGAACATTGGAGGAATATTTCAGTGACTTTTGTGTAATGTCATACCTTTCCATAAGTTTCATTGCATCCCTTGGCATGTAAAAAACATTTCCTCTGTTGAAAACTCCTCAAGCAGACCCTTAAAAACACATGAACTTGGGTTGGCGCTAGTAGGCAGTTATGGCCTTGTGCCCATACATAAATTAACATTGGGCCTCGCGCCCATTGGCGCTCTGTCTCAGTGTCTTACCCACGTCGAGTTTTTTTTGGAATGTTTTTTAAAAATAGAAGCAAAGTTTCCATTGTTCAACCACTACGTGAGTGAGTCATCATGGTTTGTTCGACTGAATAACGTCAAAAATCTTACTTTGGACTCTCCTCCGCGATAGGAGGGATCCCAAACCACCTCCTCTCCTTCTATAAATGCTTCCTTCTCACATAGTTGCAGCTAGATGAAAGGGTTGAATAGTTGAACAATCTCTATTATAGCTGGTGTGAAGAATTAGGTAGAGAGGAATCCATTGTCGAGAGAGAAGTTTAGACCCGTTGCCTCACCAAGTCTGAATCCCCGACGAATGCTTGAAGCTTTCTTGATCGAACCCGTTAAAGGAGGCTGCAACGTCAAGGCATCACGATTGTAAACTCCTTTTCTCTCCTTATTAATACATGGTTGTTATTTGGTTCCAATTCTACTTTTGATGTGCTTTATCTTACGTGTAATGTTTAATTCTCCTTGAGCAATCAAATAGCTATGAATGAGAATATGTCTTGTATGCCATCACTTTTCACTTGATCTTCGTACAGGTGTAATGAATTTATTGCGAAAACCATGAAGCGTGAAGACGAAGATCGACAGATTCTTACTGCAAGCTACAAAAATGTAATATTCTAAATCTGGAACAACTAGCAAGGCATGACTGGAAAACGCATTTTCTACTAATGGCTACTACATAAATGAAAACTAGAACTTGGATCCCTTAGATCTGAGTATCTAAGTCGTAAATCCAAGTGGGCATAAAAAACAAATCCTCCTAGGTGGGTTAAACAGATCTCCCACACCTAGTTGTATTCAGAAATGCCTCAAAGAGAGACTGTAGCAATAACAAACAATTCTGCTTAGGAAATAACGCTGCAGAGCAGTGATAGGAGTCTCATAAAAGATGTCTCAATAGTATTTACAATAGCAAATAAATCTTACAATTAAGTTCATCAGATACATGGCTGAAAATACAAGGCATAGACATAAGAAATCTCCTCAAAAGAGGGTTGCAACCATATGTTTTACAAAAGCTGCCTTGACAGCGTTATTATTATTATTAAGCTGCACTGATGTATGTTACATGTCATATCTAGAGCAGATTTGTGCATAAAAAGTAAGATCTATATAAGATCCATGCACTATAAGAGCTCCTCTTTCAGATCCCCTTGGAATTTCAGGGTTTGCACCAAGCATAAATAGTAGATCTGAGATCTAAGAAAGCATATCTGCAGAAATATTCAGAAACACTGAAGTATTCAGATTATGCAGATTAGATCTGAAAAGTACAATGTATAGATCTCCTCCAATAGATCTCCAAGTGAAGGGCAGATCCCCAACACACAAAAACCAGCTCTCCAGATGGTGCACCCAAACTCCTTGCAACGCCACCTACAAGAATAACGAAGATCTAAAGTAGAAACTGCACTGTAGGGGATAGAAAGCTAATGGCCACATGCCAAGATCAGAAACTGAGGCTCATGCACTCCAATACACTTTCTCTAATAGAGAAAAGGCCTCCTCCACTGAAAAAGAGCACTGAAATGACTTAGATCTGAAGAGATCTAATCTCCATGAAAATAACGCAGTCCCTCAAGGGAGAATGTGCTGCAGCTTGATTAACTAAGTTGGCCTAATTCCAAGATGCAAAAATGAAGCTCAAACAACGGATGCACTATTCCAGGAGGTTAAAAGACACACTCACTGAGAAGAGGCTCCAAAACAAGCTAGATATTTGCAGATCTAGAGTTCCACTTATTGCAACTCACATGGACAACCCAATCATAAGCAGGACTGCGTTGTAGATGCAAGATGAGGCTTGGCCAAATGCCGGATAGTGGACCTGACAAACAAGACTCTTCTAAGAGCTGCTCAAGGAAGGAGGTGGGGATCCTAAACAGGAAAACCCCAAGAGGTGTGTCTCAACAGACAAAACCTTCAGAAAATAATAACATCAACAACCTTCTCTTGTTGTCCTCCTCCTTCTTTTATAGGGTGAAAGCCTTGTCAAACCCTAAACCACCTTAATGAGTTAACCCATTTCACATGTGGAGCCTCCATCTAGAATTGTGCTGTATATTGTTGAGGTTCATTGCACCTAGACTGCGCTATTGATTTGGTTAAGGTTGACCCAATCTTGTGATTTGAACCCATTCACACCTGCAAAATTTTATTTACATAGCCCAGGTATGTCTCAGTTCACATAGGCATTGATTTATTTATGGTTTTCAGGAGTTTTACATGTCCTCCTTTACAATTTATTCCTTAATCATGAAATGCAGAATAAAATAAGGCAAAATATAATATTCCCATTAGCTTGGCTAATTGGGAATATTACAGTCCTCCCCTCCAAGATGTTGCTTGTCCTCAAGCAACTGATAAGGTGAGTGCTGCAAAACTTCTCCTCCATTGGTGACATCATCAAAGATCAAGCTCCCATCATAAGCTAGATGCTCACCAATCCAAACCCCCATGAATTGTTTTCCCAAAATCAATAGGAGATGTGCAAAATCCATCCCACAAGGAAACAAGATCTCATGTGAAACATTCATGGTTTGCCTAATGTCCCCTCTGAAATATATAACAAATGACACATGGAGAACTTTCAACTCATCAGGCACATGCATACCTCTCATCCTCCCTCCATATATTCCCACAAAAAGTACAAGCATGTCATCAATGTATGGGAGCAAAATAATGTACAAACAAACAGAAAGGTGCACATATGGAGGTGGGACATAGTCCCACATGTGGAACCAGCGCAATGCATCTCCTGCCTGCATTAAACCAAGATGTGGTAAGTGGTCTTCCCACCACTTACTTGCAGCCCATGCCATCTCACTGTAGCTAAATGTGTGAGATATGTTTGGTGCCTTAGGAAAGCACCCATCATGAAACAAGATCTCCCTTTGTCCACCAAGGGAGTGGCCAAGTACAACAAGTGTTGTGGCCCAAAATTTGCCATGAGATTGATAAGATAAAAATCTACTCCTTGGAGTCATGGAATGCATAAACAAGGTGGAAGAATGCATATAATCAGAAAAATAAACTTGTTTCACCTGAGCATATTCTTCACCAATAGTCCTCCCCATCAAATTGGAGTGGTGCATAGATCTATCTCCTCCCTCAAGAGGGGAAAAAAAAGGCCGAATTAACTCTCCAACAGAGCTATGTTGCTGCCCCATCTCCACAAGGTTCATGCATCTTTGACAATGCCGATAGAGTTCTCCTTCAAAGCCCTCCCAATAATAGCTCCTCAAGATGGTGTTGTTGAGCTTCATAAGATACTCTTGGTTGAAACTGAACTCCTCATAGGCCCATTGTAGTAACCACTCCTTGAGCTTGGAGGCTCTAGATAAGAAGATCCTTCCATGATTATAGATGAATCCATCAAGGACTGAATAGCTTCCTTCATGCAACCAGTCATCAAGAATCATGCAAGTATGAAGATCCTTGGAATATTCCACCAACAGTTGGGATTTCCAATAGGAATCTAAGGTGCCCAACAATGACAACGCTGGTAGGATGTCATCTGAAGTATCTGCCATGTTGTTGTCTTCCCCCCTGACATCTCCTATGCCAAAGGTACAAAGTGGAAGGTTGCCAAACCTTCCTTGCTGCCCTCCTTGCTCATGCACATGCTTCAAAGGAAAAGGAAGCTCTTGGAAGTTAGTCTCCCATGGGAGGCTATCATCTGTCCAAGGCCTTTCTGTTTTGGCCAAAGTATGCATGTGGGACCACCATCTCTTTTCCAGTAGGGAAGAGTGTTCTTCAAACAAGTTTGCCTCCTGCTTTAAGGCTTGCCTCCCATGCTTCATGATGGTGTCATTTTCTCTCCTTGCAGCATATCTTCTCAATGCAATTTGAGAGGTGAGGATAGATATTGAAATCAAAGAAAAAATGCTCTCCCTTTCTTTGTACCTCCCCCATACCCTCAGCACTATAGCATGGTCTCCTAATGCTCTCTTCCTTCTTGGATCTATGGAAGGAGCATCAATGCATGAAACATCTCCCATCAAATCTGAATCAGGTGGTCTCCCAGGGGGTACACCACAAGATAAAGATGTCTCATGGCTCATTCCCATGTGAACTACTGATGGGAACATAATATGACTACTTCCACTACACAAATCCATCTCTATTTTATGTGTGGAAGTACCATGATAAGGAGAGGTTGGAGCAACTTCCCCATCTTCTTCTTCATTGCCCACCTTCTGCAAGATTTCACAGTCTAAGGTGCTTCTTTGTTTTGTCTCCTTGTCTACCATCATAGACAAATGCTACTCATATTTTCCATGAATAAGATCCTGGGGACCTCCTTGCAGAGATACAAGGGCCCTCATAGTGGAAGCAATAGCTTCAACTCCATCTCTCAACAAAGTTAGATTCCCTCTTGCTGTCACAGCGCTGGAGTAACCTTTCAGTTCTACTTCTTCCTCCTCCTCAACAATGGAGTATGCCCCATCAATAAGATATCCTTTTTCTTGATCTCTCATTGAGGAAAGGACATTCATGTATTCTGCTTGAGAAGAATGATCTTGCTGAAGTAAGGCCTTTTCCCTTGGCAAATCATGTAGCAGATCTTTACCCCTCCCAACAATGTTCTGAAATGGAGTTATCTCCATGGATCTTCTCCCTTCTTTGAGTTGACAAAACTCAAGGAAGCCTAAATTCTCCTTGAATATTTTAGACTGAGATTCATATTCTCGGAGGTAGTCACCAAGGGTCTCCTCCTCTGGTGTCTCTCCTTCTTCTTCTCCTCTTGCAAAGAATGCAAGCATGTTGCAACGTTGTAGATCAGATTGTGTGGCTACATGCTCACACACATCAGATGAAGTAGTGGGGCTACCCTCTTGTGCAAACCTCATCAAGAGATATGTTGATCTTCCATTCCTCACTCCCCTGATTTCTCCCTCCAGCTCATGGAAAGCTTGAGAAAGAATGTTAGAGAACTCTACTCCTTTTATTCTTCCATACAAAGGGGTTTCAATGGTGTAATAATTTTTCTTCTGTCTTCTTCCATGATACCTCTGCTCTCTGTCAGTGAGAGGTTCTCCTCCCTCTGAAGATATATTGGCTCTAAGAATGCACAGGCTGTGCCAAAGATCTTGCTCTGATACCACTGTAATATTCCAAATCTAGAACAGCTAGCAAGGCATGACTGGAAAACGCATTTTCCAGTAATGGCTGCTACAGAAATGAAAACTAGCACTTGGATCCCTTACATCTGAGTATCTAAGTCCTAAATCCATGTAGGCATAAAAAAGAAATCCTCCTACGTGGGTTAAACAGATCTCCCACACCTAGTTGTCTTCAGAAATGCCTCAAAGAGAGACTGTAGCAATAACAAACAATTCTGCTCAGGAAATAACACAGTTTCTGCAGAGCAGTGATAGGAGGCTCATAAAAGATGTTTCAATAGTATTTACAACAACCAATAAATCTTACAATTAAGTTCATCAGATACATGGCTGAAAATACAAGGCATAGACATAAGAAATCTCCTCAAAAGAGGGCTACAACCATATGTTTTACAAAAGCTGCCTTGACAGTGTTATTCGTATTAAACTGCACTGCTGTATGTTACATGCAGATCTAGAGCAGATCTGTGCATAAAAATTCATATCTATATCATATCCATGCACTAGAAGAGCTCCTCTTTCAGATCCCCTTGGAATTTCGAGGTTTGCACCAAGCATAAGCAGTAGATCTGAGATCTAAGAAAGCAGATCTGTAGAAATATTCAGAAACACTGAAGTATTCAGATTATGCAGATCAGATATGAAAAGTACAATGTATATATCTCCTCCAGTAGATCTCCAACTGAAGGGTAGATCCCCAGCACTAAAAAACCAGCTCTCTAGATGGTGCACCCAAACTCCCTGCAACACCACCTACAATAATAACGCAGATATGAAGTAGAAACTGCATTGTAGGGGATAGAAAGCTGATGGCCACATGCCAAGATCAGAAACTGAGGCTCATGCACTCCAATACACTTTCTCCAATAGAGAAAAGTCCTCCTCCACTGAAAAAGAGCACTGAAATGACTTAGATCTAAAGAGATCTGATCTCCATGAAAATAACGTAGTCCCTCAAGGGAGACTGTGCTGCAGCTTGATTAACTAAGTTGGCCTAATTCCAAGATGCAAAACTGGAGCTCAAACAACAGATGCACTCTTCCAGGAGGTTAAAAGACACTCACTGAGAAGAGGCTCCAAAACAAGCTAGATCTTTGCAGATCTAGAGTTCCACTTGCTGTAGCTCACATGGACAACCCAATCCTTAGCAGGACTGCACTGTAGATGCAAGATGAGGCTTGGAAAAATGCCGGATAGTAGACTAGACAAACAAGACTCCTCCAAGAGCTTCTCAAGGAAGGAGGTGGGGATCCTAAACAGGAAAACCCCAAGAGGTGTGTCTCAACAGACAAAACCTTCAGAAAATAATAACATCAACAAGATTCTCTTGTTGTCATCCTCCTTCTTTTATAGGGTGAAAGCCTTGTCAAACCCTAAACCACCTTAATGAGTTAACCCCTTTCACATGTGGAGCCTCCATCTAGAACTGCGCTGTATATCCTTGAGGTTCATTGCACCTAGACTGCGCTATTGATTTGGTCAAGGTTGACCCAATCTTATGATTTGAACCCATTCACACCTGCAAAAGTTTATTTACATAGCCTAGATATGTCTCTATTCACATAGGCATTGATTTATTTATGGTTTTCAGGAGTTTTACATGTCCTCCTTTACAATTTATTCCTTAATCATGAAATGAAGAATAAAATAAGGCAAAATAGAATATTCCCATTAGCTTGGCTAATTGGGAATATTACAAACAAGAGTGTTGGACTAAGGTAGGTCATCCATCCCAACTTGTTTTTCATTCATTAGCTAGGAGTATGAAGAACTATAATGTTCCCTCGTTGCTAGACCCACCCTAGGGCTAGAGGGATCGCCTTTGTCCGCAAAGGGGATTTACCTGCACAACAAGTTGGAGAGTCCATTGGGGATCAGTGTGTTTGTTTGCCTCTCGTTGTTTGTCTAGTATTTGGCTTGCTTGGTCGAATTTGGTCTTTTTTGAATCTTTCTGCTTTGCTTTGCCTGTTTGACTGTGTTTAGCCATCCCATTAAGTCTCACAGGGTCAAGTCTGACCTCTACTCAGTGGTTTTTATTTTTTCCATAGTTTTCTTGCTCGATGTTGTTTCTTCTTGAATAGTCGCGCCGATTGGCGCATGTTGCTTTTGTCACAGGCGCACAATCCTCTGTTTGGCGCCGACTACAACGACATAGACGCGCCGAATCCTATAGGTTAAAATTTTTAGCCTTTTCCCTGAGTTTTGTTAGTTTAACTTGTTTCTAAGTTGATTTTTTATCCTTCAATTGGTCTACTGGAATTGTTTTGACTCTCTTGTCTCATCTTACTAAGTTTTTTGCTTCTTATTCAATTAGTGAAGTTGGTCACTGTAGGGTTTCTAAGTGTCTTCTGCCGCTTATCCGGATTGTTCAATAAACCTTTTGAGTTGAGTTTGAGTTAGTTGGGTTTTCATTTCCTCATCTTGTCAACTGATTGTCTTTGTTTTCTTTCAGTTCTATGTATCATTGGGTTGTTGAATCGTCTTGTTGTTCGCTTCGCTCTCCAGTTACCCCGAGCATAGATTACATTGCTCACTGAGCCGATTTGAAAACCATCTTATACGTGAAGGAGTGCATCCATGTTTTGAGTGTGTTTGACATTTGTCTTGAATTGCTTTCTTTGTATTGAGATCATTTCATTTACATTGCTCAAAACTAGTGCTTATTTTGCCTTTTAGTGTACTAGCTCGTTTCGCTTTTCATTTCATCTAAAGAAACAACAAATTGCATTATTTCTCTTAGTTTGGAAATGGAAAATGTTCTTTTGCATTAATAGCTATTAGTGAACAAGGAAAGAGCTTTTCATCTTCCGCTTGGGTTGTCTTAGATGCATTAGGAAAAGTTCTCTTTGTATTTAGATTACTTGTTGCTTCATTACGAATTACAATCCTTCTCTTAGCTAGCATTCATAAAATGGAAATGATGTTCTTTTACATGTAGTTGTGCATTTAGGAATTCGAGATCACATTCGGTAAGGCGTTGAAATTGCAACATTAATTCCAGATCTACTGTAAAATGAATTCAATAAACCTAAGGAAACATTGAAACCTAATGCACATATTTTACAAGTCTAGGCTAGTGACGTGTTCCTGCGTTATTAAACCTAGTAGTTGTCGCTCGCCATCTGGCATTAGAAAACACTAGAACGGACTTGTGCTCCCCGTACCGTCAAGTATATAAAGGGAGACACTCATAGGTTGAAATCCTTTATCGATAGGAAGCTGAGTCTACCGCCCTGTAACTGTGATACACCAAACACAGCATTCAGGGAGACTGCCTGCACGTACATTAAGTCCTTGGTCATTTCTCTTTCGTTTGATCACCAATGTGTATATTGCAGTTCACGAAAACTTGGTACACCCTCTTGCTTAGATTCCCTGAGTAGTCATTTTGGTCTTTTCGTGACTCTCTAATATTGAAAAGATCGTCAAGCACTTGTCCTTTCACGCTCGTTCAACCTGAAAGTGACTAGAGTCACCTTTTGCCTGTTTCTCGACTCTTAAAACATGAAACAACAGAATTTCGTTTCAATGTTATAAAATTAATTGCCCACGATCACATGCTCATTAAAGATATTTTCTTGGCTTGTTCTTGAGTAACTCCTTAGTGTTTGATATTGAAGCTTCGAATTGGCTATGTCATTTCCCTCTTGTTTTGAGACAACGTCACGGTGGTGGAACCACCAGTTTCGTCATCCTCTTCATTGCCTCCTAGTGGCAATCCTTCTCTTGAAGTTTCTTCCGAAACATCTCAACCCACTAGGTTTGTCAATTTCTGGCAGTCTATCCTTCCGAGTATCTTACCTCTCATTACCCGATCTCTTCTCGAGGAACCATTTGATATCAATTGGCAACCTCGGCACGCTTGGTCTAGTTTTGGGAACGAGGAATAGTTCCCTGCTCTTACTTCGGAACCGTTGTTATTAGCCACTGCTTTACTTGCCACTGCTCGTCATCTTTTCAATGATCAAATGGCTTCGTTTGACATGGATTCTTTGAGTCCTATCAAAAGTGAAGAGATTTATGTCTGTACGGGAGATCATCATCTCCCTCCGGAGGACTTCCCTTTTGTCTCAAGTCAACCTTCCTCACAACCGGTATCTCTCCCACACGGTTATCTTACTTTGGGTCAGATCATTTCTGGTGTTGCATCATTGTATGAAAATACGATATGGTTCGATACATCGACTCCCTTAGGGGGCTCGATAGTCTCGGTATCGAGGGCATCACCCTTCACTCCTATGACGTCGACGATTGTGACTTTCGCTCCTATCTGACCCAATGTCTGTGTGGCTTCATCTGCATCGGCTGTCAGTATGACTCAGTCATCCACATCTTCTGTTGTTCGTAGATCCATTTTTATTAATCCCACGATACCCGTTAGGCCTGCCATGAGTGGATCACAACCTCACATAGCAGGAGCCCAACCTGTTAGTAGTGTGCCTATGGATTCTACTTCTATTCCTAGCGGTTTTACGTTTGATGAGTATCTGTTGGCCATTCAACAGCAGAATTCTGCTCCTCAGGGTTCTCAGCAGTTAGAAAATTCTGGTAATCCTCCGCATCATTATGATGCATATGGTAATCCCGTATATTTGCCTCCAATTGATCCTAATCAGTTCACCTACCAACAGTGAAAACCCTCTGGTCCACAAGGACAACACTTACAGGGACAACCTTTGGTCCAACAGGGACAACCCTCTAGTCCACAGGGACAACCTTATGGTCTGCAAGGACAACCCTTTTAGGCACAACCTTCGGTCCAACAAAGACAACCCTACGGTCCTGCTAGTCAACCCCATGGGAAACAGGGTGCATCTTATGCTCCCGGGGGGAAATTTATCCACAACAGGGACAACCTTTTGTTCAACAACACCAGCCTTACGTTCAGCAAGGCCAAAATTTTGTACAACAAGGATAACCCTATGGTCCTGTGACGGGTCGACCTGGTTTTCAGGGGCAACCTGGCCCATCCCAACCACTAGGTCAGCCTTTTCAACAAGGAAACCTGCTGGTGCTCAGCATCCAGGCCAACCTGCTTTGGAGGGACAGCCTGTCCAACTTCAGTATCCGGGTCAACCTGCACCCCACGGACAACCCGTTCAGCCTCAGGGTGCTACTTATATTCCCCAAGGTCAATCTCAGGTAGTGTACAGTGCGCCCCTGGGCCCTGCTTATATTCCTCAAGGTCAATCTTAGGTACTATATAATGCGCCTCAAGGCACTGCTTACATTCCGTAGCTGAATCCATATGTTTCTCATGCATGACCTCAATGGTATGCTCAGAATCAATATCCTGGTCCTCAACCGGTGTATGGGCATAATTATCAGGCTTATAACCCCTATGGACAAAATCCTTCGGAACAGAACATATGGGGGCAGAGTTTCTCCCAACCTGGTTGGAATCCCAATGCTGGCTTTTATCAAAAGCCCGTGATGTCGTTCAATCCATAGTTTCCTTTCCTTGCTACGTTGGAACTACCCAATGTGTTGAAGTTGACGAACGATCCCGTCCTTCATAATCCATATTGGCCTCCAGTTCCGACCAAAATTTATGGCGATTGTACCAAACTTGAGGCCAAGTCCGGAGAAGACCCCCAAGCACATGTTATGACATACCACTCGTGGTGTTCATCTAACTCTTGGGTGGATGATTCCATTCGACTCCGTCTTTTCCAAAGGACTCTCACTGGTGTCGCTGCAAAGTGGTACATTGAACTATCTCACGGCATCTTCCAAGATTTCAACTCTCTAGCCATGGAATTTGTCACGCACTTTCAATTACCAGTTCGGTATGAAATTGGGACACACCGCCTCACATCCTTGAAGCAAAATCGAGCTACCCATATCTCGGATCATATTCACGAATGGAGGTGACATTGTCGTTTGATCAAGTTTGAGATTCCTGATCAACTTCCAATTGATTGGTTCACTACCTCTTTCATTGCTCTGATTGCCAAGGACATTGCTATGGGGGCATGCGTTACTAAGGAACAAGCCATCGCTCGTGCCCAGTACCTTGATCTCATGTACTCCCAGTCCGGTACATTGTACAATCTCTTGCTTGATGCCCCTTGATGTGGAACTTCTGAAGCACTGACTGTTATCACTCGGATTGAACCTCAGGCTGAAGAAGGCAATCCTGAGGAAACCTCAAACCAAACTTTAGACTTGGTATCTATCCCTAAGAAGTCAGAGAGGGATCTCTCCACAAAAATCATAGCTAAGAGGGCTGGATGAAAAATATTTTAGGCTAGCTGAGGAATACAAGGGGGTTTTGATTTAGGTTTTAGGGTTAGGCTCACTGAACAGGGATTAGGTCAAGGGGAATAGATTAGGGCCAAGGGGATGAAATTGCAGTATTTTAGATGGGGCAAGGTAGCTAAAAGATTTAAAATTCAAAAGAGGATTAAATGAGATGAAAATACTGGTGAGAAGCTAGGGAAAGCATCTGGAATGTATTTTCCCTAAACTGAAGAGAATGAACACATTATACTAAATTTCCCAAAACAGAGCATAAATAAATATGGATTATGTATTTAAACTTGAAATCAAGTATATTATAGATATGAAATGGTTTATGAATTAACAATACATTCTAACAAATTGATTACAGAGAGGAAACTATGTCTAAAACTCATAGCACATGGATCCCAAGAAAAAAACTGCAATATTCCATTAATGTCCAAGCCACTCAAACTGATGCCAACCATTACAATGACTGAAAAAATACACCTTATAGACCTCAAAACCACTTCTTCTCATCCTCAGGAATCGAATCTATGAGGTGAGGGAGTTGTTACATCAAAAGCTGAACTGAAAACTAGAGTCTAGGATGAGGAAAGTGACTCATTCCTATCTTTAAGAACTGATACATTTGACTTTAGCTAATGACTTACTTAATGTATATACCTTAGGTAAAAGTAAAATATGAAATTTACATTGGTAAATTTTTCATTTACCCAAGTAAAAAGTGAAACAAAAGTGAAACTTAAAAATTTGATGAAACTGGTGAGAATGTAAATTTCCTGGTAAAAGAACAACGCCATGACAGACAAATTGACCTGTGTTGTAAGCCACTTTTGGAGGCCTTCCCGTTGTCCAAATTAGCTCCATGATAGCTCATTGGAAAGGTCTCCGAGTCTAGTTTCCAGAAATACCTCTAGTTTCCAAAATGGCGTCCATATACCTTGTCAAAAACCTGTTCTCCCAAGGCTGGTAAACGCGCAGCTCTAGGGTCAAAAAGAGGCAGAAACATGATTTTTTGGTGGTTTTTTGCCTCGAGGGACCAGTTCTTCTCCAAATCTTCTGAAACTTGCTGAGGTTGATGTAATCATCATTATGAACATGAGGATGCTGACCATTTTCCATTTGGATGTCCCAAAAAAGAGCGCATCACCAGTGGCACTGCGTGTTTAACAAATTTTCTGTGTGCTAAATTGTCCAAAAAGCAAAATTTGCACAAGGTTGCCAAAACGTGCCGAAATTGTGAATTTGTTTGCTGATCAAGGGTTGTAGGCATAGAGAGACACCTCAGCAAGAATGTTCAACTTCTCCTTCTCCTTTGGCTCGATCAAAGCTCGAATCTTTGCATGGGCTCGTTTGAGCTTGGCCCTTGCAATCTTGTTTCTCATGGCATAATGTTTTGCCATCTTCCTCTGAATGTCAATGTCTTTATTTGCCTTCTTTAGAAGGCCCTCTAGATGCAAATTGGCTCTCTCAAGCCAAGACTCTCTGTCTCTACTAATCTCTATGGCAAGCAGCTCACTTGGAATAAGCTTCTCTGCCAATTCAGCCTCTTTCTGCCTTTCTCGAGCTAAAGCCCTTTTTAGCCCAATTGTCCTCGGTCTCCATCTCAGAAGCTGATCTAATTCATCATCACTCTCATCAATTCTGCCCAAGGTCTCCTCTAGCAAGGCCTTGGACTTTCTTGCCTGTCTCTGAGCTCTGATTGTCTTGACTTCACTGATGGTTTGCTTAGTCTTCAGCTGCTGATTTTCTAGCTCAAGAAAGTCAATCACGTACTGTGCTCTATCAAGACTAGCTTGAAGCTCACTAATCTTAGCCTCCTTGCTTCTGATCACTGCACTAGTGGCTCTATCCTCACCCTCCTCATCAATCTCAATCAACTGAAACTCCTACTCAGTTTCATGTTTGCCCTCCTGCTTAGCAATGATAGGCTCTGTAGTCTATTCCTTGCCCTTGTCTACCTGTTTTGCCGATGAAGAAGGCATGGCCCCTTTCACACCATGTGAAGCAAAAACATGCCTGTGGCATCTCTGATATGTCATGGGAAATGGCTCAATATTAGTCATTTTAGTGGAAGCTGCCTCAGTGTCCCTTTCACTGCTTGATGCTCCGGTATCATGATGTGATGGTGAAGGGAATGAAGTGAATGAAAAATCTAGCTCAATGAAAACCCTAGGTGAATGAAATTTACCCTACCTGTGACTGATATATGCTTAAGGAAAGTGAACAAGGTGTATAACAGTGATCATAAATTAAAATTAGGGTTTCATTTCAAAACATTAAAGAGTCACCAAATAGCTTAGAAAAAAGGCAATGAGGGTGTACTTACTGTTTACGACATCCTTGGAGGAATTAGGAAAAGTTTGAAGTGGTACAAACCTCAGCAAACTTGACTGTGTAGGCACACAACGCTACTGTGTGACAGTGCAATGCCTATCCAAACGCACAACGCAACTGTCTGAGCGCGCAATGCCTTTACAATTTACATTGATTTCTCCTGGTAAGGGTGCAACACCACTGGGCAGGCACGCAACGCTGTTTCAAATGTGCAGCGCCAACCTTCTGAACATGTAGCGCCTATGGATTTGGCCCATTTTCGCTCAAAAAACTTAGAAATTTTTCGTTACTGAATACTCCTGATGCTCTGAAGGGTAACAATAGCTTGTTTGAAATGCTTGATGGGCTTTATAGGCAAGTGGATTTAAATTTAACTTGAATACTGTAATGTTCCCAATTTTAGCCTTGAGCTAAAGTGGAACATTATAGTTGCACATTTTATTTTTGTTTAATAAAATGGGGAAGGAGACACCTTAACCCCTTTCTTATGAAGAAATAACACTCCTCATGTGAAAAGGAGGAGAATAAAGCAGCTGAAATAAACACCTAAGGGTGTGAATGGAACCCAGCTCACTTGATTAGTCATCTTTGACTAAAGTCAACAACGTTGCCCAAGGAGGAGAGGCTTCCTAGAGAAGCTGCGCAGTTTTGGAGGGAAGACACTCATGTGAGGGTGGAAACCCTAATTGGTAGGACCTTGGTGGAGAAGAGTTCCTTTTGTTTATAAGGAGGAGATGGCAGCCCATTTGCATACATTTTGTAGAGTTTCAGACTTGGGTCTGCAAAGGCTTGCATCCCCGGGCTGTTTCGCAAGGTGATGGTGCCCTCGGGCACTAGGGTGTTCCCGATCGGGAATCCCTACCTCTTCCTCAAGGAAGGATGAGGAATGAGTTAATTTTCCTCAATCCGGCATTGGCCCTAGCTACTACCATCATCTACAACATTATTTCTGCAGTAGAGAGGACGTTGTGTTGCTGGGGGCAGCAAGAGAGGAACTCATGGAGTCTCTCTTGACTAGTTTTCTTCAATGGAGGAGTGATACACTCATTAGAGGAGCTGCAAGGAGGATTCATGGGCTTCATATCAGATCTGTTGGCATGGGCCAACATTCCATCATCTCCCACTACGTAGTCCATGGAGGAAACTGCGTTATTTCAGAGGAGGTAGTGAGAGAGGGTTTCATGAGCTCATCAGGAGGATGTTTTTGAGACAAAGGGATAAGCCCTTTGTATTGGAGACATGATCAGAGGAGGGCAATCATATTTTAGATCAGCCAAAGCCTCATTCTCATTTGGTATCAGTTGCAGTGACAACTTAGTTGTCACATTTTGGTTTCTCCATCATTTCTAGCAATCTTTCATAGATTGGCTAGAAATCTTGTATTTCAGCCCATTCATTTGTTCTTGGGATATTTTCTTGTACCTTTCAGCCACATTTCCATTGTATACATTTTCAACAGCTACTTCACTCTTAGAGACTACGCAGTCATGGTCTTTCGGCATTCTGTGTAGTTGCAGCAACTCCGGCATTTCATTGTATATTCATTGGAGTATGGTTCTAGAGCTTTGAGAGGCTTGTCCCCTCAATTATTTCTTGTATATTAATGTTGAAATCATAATATAATGTTGGATGTACCATTTCCCTCTCATGATGTATTCAGATTTGCAGAGTTTATGGTTATGTTCATTAGCTTATATTGCTGTAAACTCTCTCATTGAGCATTGTTTTAGAGACCTAGATTGGGGAGATCTGAATAACCCATATAGAGTTATTTCTTTGATCTCATTTTCTGCAAGGGAGTTATATTTTATGTGTACTATGGCATCCCAGCATTGGATTGTCTTATTTTTGTAGCAGCTTCCTTATACAGCGTCCTCAAGGACCCTGTAGCAGAAATTCCCGAGGTGGAATATTGCATATCCATAGATAGAGTCTGTGAAGGGCCAGATAGCCTCAGGATCTCTCCCTTCTTCTGAAGGAGACATATCCTGTAAATTCCCCAACAGTCAATCTCTGAAATGGACTTGTGATAGCTCACTGAAGAAGGAAATTGGAATATCTGAAGATATTCTCGATGGAGCAGCAAGTTCCAGATTTGGAACATTACAGTGGTATCAGAGCATGATCTTGGCTCAGCCTGTGCCCAAGATCTATTGCCATCAGCAAGAGGAGCTTCTCTCCAAGGAGAGGAGATTGACAGAGGAATCAAGGAAAGAGGAATGAAGGAAGAGGAGGTTTCCCTTCTTCTTTTCTAGACCATTGAAGAGATCATTGAAAATCTTGATGAAAGGGAAAAGTGGAAGATTTTCTGAGAGGTTTTGTTGATGAGACAAATCCTAGCTATTTTTTATGAAGGGTGTGGGCATTCAGCCACACATGCAGATCCACAGCGCAGTCTTTTGTTCACTTGCATTGCAAAGGAGTAGAGGAAGAAATGAAGCCATGGGAGGAGCAGCACTACAACTCAAGGTATGGCTCATGATTGTTGGTTTGAAGGTTCCATTTTTCATTGTCATGCAAATGCACAAACATATGGTGCATTCACTAAGGGTTTGATGAAAAAACTTGGTGAAACTCATTGTTACACTGGAAAGAACCAACAACGCTATCACATTAGGAGGAGATCCATCACCACATGGAGGTGAAAGGGGAGCCATTTCTTCCACAAGAGGAGCCCTTGTGTCTTTGCAAGGAGTTCCAAATATTTTTACATGTGGGTACCAAGGCACAATTATAGAGACATATATAGCATTTGCTGGGGATTGTGAGATGGAGAAAGAAGAGGTGAAGGATCAGCATGAAGGGATGATGAGCATTCTCCCTTATCTATTTCAGAAATTTTCTGCACATGGGAAAGAGACTGCACTGCGCAGAGGAGAGAGGGACAAATCGGTCCACTCATACATGCAATCTATTTCAAATCTTGATGTCTCACTTTTGGAGGCTTTCCACCTGGGAGGCCACTTGATATAGAGGTGATGAGAGGCATCATGCTTTGTGGTTCACCACTCTTGGATTCTGGAGGGGTGGAGACATTAGAGGAATCCAACACAGTGCAGAGAGTTTGGGGCAAGCTCAAGGAGGAGAGATACACTCTCTCATTTTCAGTACCACCCATTCTCATCAGCTTTACTGCGTAGGTAGAGTTTGCTGCATGGATGGAGGATAGCATCTTCATGATGCAAGATGACTGCTCTATAGATTTATTGAGAGAGTTGATACTTCCTTTTTAGGGAGGACTCTTTCATGCATTGGATTAGATGGAGGCCACTCATGCTTACATTTCCCAGGATCAAGAGATTCTTTGGAGGTGATAGTCTCTCATGGGAGGCTCATTTTCAGAGGTTATAATTTCTAGTTGAGGATGAGCAACTGCATGATGGGTATGGCAACAAATTGGAGGATGAATTTGGCATGAGGGGATGTCAAGGTAGCAGGAAGCAGCGTGATGAAGCACCATATTGCAGAACACCAATGCTGTCTATGTGGAGGATTGATCCAGGTTGGAGGACTCAGCTTTGGTTGAGTATTCCCTAGGATCTTGATGCATGCATGATTCTTGGATGGCCTTTATGGAGATGGCAGATACTTAGTGGATGATATGATCATCTATCATCATGGAAAACTCTTCTTGACTAGAGTTTCTAGTCTCAAGGAGAAATTATTTGCATGCAGCATATGAGGATTTACTAGCTATGCATTTGGATGCATACTTTGCTTTGCTAAAGGAGTTCACTTGGGAGGGAATTCAGTATGATCTACATTAGCATATGGATAGATGCATAGCCCGGTTGTTTTTGGAGAGGTTGGCACAACCATTCCCTTACTCACTGGAGAAGAGGGAGAGCATTCAGATGAGCCAATTCAGCTCAAGGTCTCAGGTACATGGTAGAGAAGGTATCATTTCCAATTTTGTACCTCTTTACTTCATATGAGCAGCCTATTGTCTCAAGGAGGATCATCCCTTCTTGCATTTGATATGATGTACTTGCAGCTACTTGTAGCCTTGATTGTGGCTATTCTTATGATGGTTTGTGGGGGAAGCCACATGCTTCTTGGTGTGCACCATTGGCACCAAATTGTGATTTCATGTTTCATCTTATGAGGAGATGTTGTGGCAGCAAACAAGTGGCTAGTACAACACTTGTTACTTTGATTTTGAGGCAGGCCAAGGAGGCACTGCGCAGGTTCCATGAGTGGAACTTTGAACCACTCTCTGGTTGTCATTTGACAACTTGTTTTTATTGCATATTGCTCCATTGTATTTCTGATATTCGTACACTTATGAGGAGAATTATTTGGAGAGTATGGTATGTATATCCCATTGGGAGCATGATTCTCCCCATTATACATGTTTTATGTTGCAGGAGATACCATGGGCAAACCATGATTGCCACATTGCTACTTGTGCCTTCTTGTGGGAGGGACCACTTGGAGAATTTGAGGAGGCATTTCATGGCTGATTTTCTTGATGGGGTGGCTTGGGCCATTCTTGGAGGCCATAATATTTCAGCCCAAGGATAGAGGCAGCCCCATGGACACTACAAAGGGAGAGAGGGCCATCATGGGACATCAAACAACTCTCCATTCATCCCTAACACATTGCAGAAATTAGGGGTGAGATTTTCATTTGGTTGATAGCATGGATGAGAGGATCATCATTGGGAGCAGAATTTTCCCATGCATATCATCACTCCTACCTTAAGGAGGCCACATTCCAACAAGAAGGATTCCACTACACCTTCTATCTTTCCATGAGGAGCATCATTTTCAGCTTGCATACTTGGGAGAGAGCATTGGGGGAAAAATTCATTGCAGCATATTTGAGAAGTGGTGGGACCATTGATGAGGAGGCCACAAGAGAAGAAGGGGGAGAAAATTTTTGTTCTCTCTATGCAGTTGCTTGAGGGCAAGCAACATTTGGGAGGGGAGGACTGTAATGTTCCCAATTTTAGCCTCAAGCTAAAATGAAACATTATAGTTGCACATTTTATTTTTGTTTAATAAAATGGGGAAGGAGACACCTTAGCCTCTTTCGTATGAAGAAATAACACTCCTCATGTGAAAAGGAGGAGAATAAAGCAGCTGAAATAAACACCTAAGGGTGTGAATGGAACCCGGCTCACTTGATTAGTCATCTTTGACTAAAGTCAACAGCGCTGCCCAAGGAGGAGAGGCTTCTTAAAGAAGCTGCACAGTTTTGGAGGGAAGACACTCATGTGAGGGTGGAAACCCTAATTGGTGGGACCTTGGTGGAAAAGAGTTCCTTTTGTTTATAAGGAGGATATGGCAGCCCATTTTCATACATGTTTTAGAGTTTCAGACTTGGGTCTGCAAAGGCTTGCATCCCTAGGCTGTTTAGCAGGGTGATGGTGCCCTCGGGCACTAGGGTGTTCCCGGTTGGGAATCCCTACCTCTTCCTCAAGGAAGGATTAGGAATGAGATGATTTTCCTCAATATGACATTGGCCACAGCTATTACCATCATCTACAACATTATTTCTGTAGCGGAGAGGACGTTGTGTTGCTGGGGGCAGTAAGAGAGGAACTCATGGAGTCTCTCTTGACTAGTTTTCTTCAGTGGAGGAGTGATCCACACATTGGAGGAGATGCAAGGAGGATTCTTAGGCTTCATATCAGATCTGTTGGCATGGGCCAACATTCCATCATCTCCCACTGTGTAGTCCATGGAGGAAACTACGTTATTTCAGAGGAGGCAGTGAGAGAGGGTTTCATGAGCTCATAAGGAGGATGTTGTCTTCAACCCTTTGTATTGGAGACATGATCAGAGGAGGGAAATCATATTTCAGATCAGCCACAGCCTCATTCTCATTTGGTATCAGTTGCAGTGACAACTCAGTTGTCACATTTTGGTTTCTCCGGCATTTCTAGCAATCTTTCATAGATTGGCTAGAAATATTGTATTTCAGCCCATTCCTTTGTTCTTGGGCTATTTTCTTGTACCTTTCAGCCACATTTCCATTCTATACATGTTTAGCAGCTGCTTCACTCTTAGAGACTGCGCAGTCATGGTCTTCCGGCATTCTGTGTAGTTGCAGCAACTCCGACATTTCATTGTATATTCATTGGAGTATGGTTCTAGAGGTTTGAGAGGCTTGTCTCCTCAATTATTTCTTGTATATAAATGTTGAAATCATAATATAATGTTGGATGCACCATTTCCCTCTCATGATGTATTCATATTTGCAGAGTTTAATGGTTATGTTCATATATTGCTCTAAGCTCTTTCATTGAGCATTGTTTTAGAGACCTAGATTGGGGAGATCTGAATAACCCATATAGAGTTATTTCTTTGAGCTCATTTTCTGCAAGGGAGTTACATTTTATGTGTACTAGGGCATCCCAGCATTGGATTGTCTTATTTTTGCAGCAGATTTCTTATACAATGTCCTCAAGGACCCTGTAGCAGAAATTCCCGAGGTGGAATATTGCATATCCATAGACAGAGTCTGTGAAGGGCTAGCTAGCCTTAGGATCTCTCCCTTCTTTGGAAGGAGACATATCCTGTAAATGCCCCAACAATCAATCTCTGAAATGGACTTGTGATAGCTCACTGAAGAGGGAAATTGGAATATCTGAAGATATTCCCGATGGAGCAGCAAGTTCCAGATTTGGAACATTACAAATACCCACTTTTCTAATGTTGAGGTCTTTTTCCTTTATCGCTGATACTCTTTTTCATTCTGACTTTTGGCATTGCAGGTTTTGATCAACATGAAGTGTGGCTCTTTTGCATCCACTTTGGGTTGGACATAATTATTTTGACAACTTTGGGATGAAATTATTACATATAATAGCATAAAATTACATTTGAAAAAATAAAAATAAATTACATATTTGACTTTTCTATCAAAATATTGATTTTGATATAAAAGTCATTAAAGTAAAAAAAATACAACTTTAAAAGTATAATATTTACATCATAATGATGTGAAAACCAATTTTCTTATTTAGTCCCACTCATATATGTGCTGACCCCATCTGAATGAAGAAATGACCTTGAGAAATGGAAAACCCTAATGACCTAATGGGACTGCCTTTTTGACTTGACTTTTGCATGAGATTTTGATTTAAAGACTTTAAAGTGAAAAGAGCATTTCCATAATTGTTATTATGTTCAAGGGGACATGGGAATGAGTCAATAGTGTGAATCTCGGAGGTAAAGTGGAGCTTATTGACAAGGAAAACCACCAGCGGAACAATTTAAGTCATGACCTAATGGAATGATGAAAAATTTATTCAGTATGGGACACCTAAGATACACATGCAAATGTGTTTTGATCGCCGATGCAAGTATGCAAATACTGACACTAACATCGGCGAAACTGCCTGTCAACGGTATCATGGGTTCTGTGTCTCATAATTCTTGTAAGTCTTCTCCTAATCCTATGAAGCAAAAGTCTAATCCTTCCACTGATACTGCTTCTCAGTCACCTGCAAATCCTGGTAAAACCGCAGAAGTGAATGTCGTCCAGTCTAATCTGGCGGCTAAAAATTCCAAGGTTAAGAAGAAGGGTAAAAGTTAAGCCAAAACCGATCCCTCGAAACAGTATTTTTCGAAACAAAATGCTTATGATGGATCCAAACGCAAACCGAAGTACCCTTGTTTAATTTGTGACGAAGAGCACGACACCAAGGACTGTCCCCAAAGGGCCAAGGTGAGTCGACTGCTCAAGGGCACACAAGGCACTTCGGTTGTTCTTAAAGAACCATTCCCATCCCAACAAACTCAGATGGTGGAGCAACCTCAGTCTTCCACCCAATCTGGCTCTCAGATTTACATGATAAATGGTCCTGCATCCGTCTCCATTGCCATTCGATTGAAATATTATACCGAACCGCGTCAAGCAGTAGGGAAGGAAGTCATTGATGGTCCTCCTCCCCCACCTGCTTATGGCCCTCTTCACATCGAAAGGCCCAACAGTGAGCCCGTTGTCCGGCCACCTTCCAAAGGTGTACTCCGAAAGTCTTCCTACAATCCCAATGCCCGTGCTGCTCAACATTACAGTATTGTTGAAGGTTTGGCACATGCACCATCAGCTATGTTTACGTTGGAAGTACTTTAGAGTTGTCCAACTCAACGGAAGGATTTGTTATCTGCCATCGTAGGGGTTGATCCCGCCGACTCTAGCCTTATCACTTTTGATCTTGAAAACTTCGTCCCACATCTCCCTCACCAACTTGCACTAATTATTCAAGTTAAGGTTGATGGAAAAAATATCCATCGGACAATCATGGACGAGGGTGCATCTATGTGCGTCATGTCTTCTGCTTGCTGGAAAGCCCTTGGTTCTCCAGCCCTCAGTTCATCTCCGAACGCTCTAGAAGCTTTCAACAGGACAAAATCTCACCCTCTTGGTGTTCTCGCTAGTTTACCGATTACGTTGGAAGGGAAAACAGTTAACGTTGAGGTTGAATTCATTGATGCAAAGATCAATTACAATCTTCTCCTTGGTCCCAGTTGGACTCATGCCATGTTGGGCGTGCCATCCACTCTCCTTCATGTTTTTTGATTCCTGCATGAAGGAAAGATTATCACTGTTGATCAGTTGACCTTTTTCACTTCTTCATCTTCCGAGAACAATGCTCCATATGTCAATCACATTCTTATGCTCTATGAGAGCATAGGGCCTGGTCTTTTCAAAGACCCTACCCTCATGGGTCTTTTTTCTCTTCGTCCACCTAATACTTCTCAGATCAATATGATCTCCAGGTCTTTTGACCCATGGATCATCCCTTCACCTGAGTAGATTTATTCATTTGGTGATGCGATGCCATTAAGTCTGATCGAGATTGATTATTGTGAACTTATTTTAGCTACGCCTCCTCCCCCCTCTGATCATACTCCTTTGAGTGTGTCTCTTGACATGTATTCTCAATCCGCTTGGATCAATGATTAAGATTCGCCAGATCCTTTAAATGAGATCTTTCCCACTTATGAAGCCATCATGGAAACCATGTATCTCGAGGATCCTCCTTGGGACGATAGTCATCATCTTTCCTCTTTCATGCTTGGCCTTGGGGCCATGTCTACTTGTGTTGAAAGGTTTGCTTCCCAAGTTCCTTCTCCTCCACTTCAAACGTCCATCCTGACACATGAAGTCTTTGTGGAAGGTAACCTGGGTAATATTACACAAACGATGCCTATCGACATATCCATTAAACCGGGGATTGTCGAGAACATCCATATTGGGGTGAGTTGTTCTCCTAATGAGATCGATGTCTATACTAGTCTCTTTCGTGAGTTTCACGACGTTTTTGCTTGGTCTTACGAAGAAATGCCCGGCATTGATCCGAGTATAGTGGTGCATGAGATTCCTACCTATCTTGGTGCTAAGCCTATTCGCCAACATCTTCATCTTGTGCACCCTAGAAAGGCGGCCGCTATTAAAGGTGAAGTTGAAAAACTTCTTCGAGCTCGTTTCATTTATCCAATTCTCTTGACATAATGGGTTTCTAATATTGTTCCTATGGATAAGAAACAAGGTACTATTCGTGTCTGTGTAGATTACCGTGATATCAACTGCACTTGCCCTAAGGATAATTATCCCACTCCTTTTATTGACTAGATCATTGATGAATGTGCTGGGGGTGAGATTTTTTCCCTTATGGACGGGTTTTCTGGGTAAAACCAGATCAATATCCTCTCGGTTAATCAACACAAGATCACCTTTATCTATCCTTGGGGTAATTTCGCCTATAAGAAGCTCCCCTTTGGTCTTAAAAATACTGGGGCTACCTTTCAACGAGCAATGTCATACGATTTTCATGATATCAAGCACATTGTTCAGCCTTACCTGGATGACCTTCCCGTTCATTCAGCTAAGCGTAAGGACCACCCAGATCATCTCCGTTAAATATTTCTTCGCTATCGATGCTAGAACATTTGGCTCAATCCGCATAAGTGAATCTTCTGCGTTGACTCCGGTAGACTCTTAGGGTTTACCGTCTCAAAAGACAGAATTTGTCTCGATTCCCTCAAAGTTTACGCTATTTTTAATCTCCCCTCTCCTTCCTCCTTACATCGGCTACAGATTTTCCAAGGGAAAGCTAACTTTCTGTGCCGTTTTATACCGAACTATGCTGAAGTAGCCAAAGGATTTA